>CM057813.1:18447746-18492784 GCA_030067965.1 Latrodectus elegans | reverse complement strand
TCGCGTCAACTCCTTTTTCTCTTTTGTTTAAAAATTTATTCTACGCTAAGCTGTTGAAGTCAGGCAGTAAAAAATTGTTTTCTTTGTTAAAAATACTTTTGTATTTTTAAATTAAACAACTATTTTTATTTTGTAAATTCTCGTCTGCGCGTATTCCTTCAAAAATTACAGAGTAACACTCGTGTGTATATATATATATATATATATAATTATTATTTTTATTATTATTATTACTATTATCTATTTTTAAATTATTTTTCCAAATTTAGTCTAACTTTTGGTTATTTTTAACTTAATAAAATGGTAGTGTAAAGCAATTAAAATATTTACATGCTTTTTCTTCACAATGAAAATGAATCGTCCAAATTTGGAATATTTCAATGTTTTGTGAAAAAATAGGTTAACAATTTCAACATAAAAATCTTACTATCGTAGAAGGCTAAGGGCCCAGAGACTGGTTTCCTTTTAGTTACTGGCATAACTTCATAAGTTATCTTCCTCTATTCCTAAGTGAAGAAAGTAATTACATACAAATACGGATTTTGTAATCCAAAGTAAGCAAACTTTTTCACTCTGGAAATAATAAATTAGTAAACTGAAGCATTTCTTAAAATATTTATTAAAATTAAAAGATTGAGTTTTAGCTTTGTATTTTCTCAAGTACATAAAATAATCTTAATGCTGATGGATTTTGTAGTCATTTCAACTGTTATTCTATGGTAAATATTTAGTGTTAATTAAAATTGAAATATCTACAAACAAGAGACCCTGGTAGAAATAAGCTAACATCTCCAAGAGTCAATTCCTTTACAAGCAGAAGTGGAAACAGCTACTCTTACTAAGAGATTTAATAAAATTATTCTTTGCTCATCATGCAGCGAGTTTCAAAGACACTGATTGCAATTCCCTCAATTAGACGCATATTTGTGTGAGTCTTCACAAGATATTTTTATTAGGTTATCACATAAAGTCTACTAAAAACAGATTGAAACCCATAGCTCCTCGAAAACAAGATCATTAGCACTTTTAATGGACTTTTTTTCGTCAGGAGGTAAAAGGTGAAGAAATGGTACTACTGATACCCTCTGGATTCGGCCCTCGTCAAAATCAGCGGAAAATTGAACAGGTGAAACCAGCTGAAAATGTAATACCATTAGCATTCGTAAGTTTGAACAATTCAGGTAAGACCATTAATAATTGTATTTTTGCGATAAATCACATCCTGGAAAACAATGTTTCACCGCGAAAAAATGACATTAGTTGATAAGAAAACAATTGTTATAAAAAAATTTGCAAGTTTTACTTGTTAAAAAAAGGCTGGACATTTAAGTAAATATTGTAATTTAAAAAATTAATTACATTACTCTTATAGTAAAAATGATCATTATGATATTGTGCGTAATAAGCAAGAAAAATTAGATGAACAAAAGTATATTGAAAATGAGAGTTCCGTTTCTATCGCGGGCAGAAAAGGAACTGTATTTCTGCAAATCCTTTCTGTTCTTATTAGGTGTCAAAGTCATCAGAAAAACTATTGGTGCTGTAATAGACACAGTGTCAGAGTAGCTACGTAAGCTAAAGTTTGATGACCCAGTTTATTGTCAAAAGATAACTCATCACACATGTGACTTCTTGTATAGCCCGGCACACACGATAGGATTTTTCCTGTGGAAAAATTGTACCGTGAACAAGTTGTACCGTGTGTGGGGAAGTTGGACAGGTTCAAGAAAATGAAAACAAGTTCTGATTTTTCTTCCAACAGGTGTTAGTTACAGGAAGTAAGCAATTGCTTCCCATTGTCGCGTGTCTGTCCCACAAGGTTGCAATGATGACATTTGGGAAAATTAAGACAAGCTTTATCCATTATAAAAGAATCCAAAGAAATTTTCAGTGAAGCAAGTTTACAGTGTAGATAATGTGGAAGTAAATGTGAAAATTTATAAAAATTATGGAAAAGAGAACAATATAGTTTCATTAGAAGATTCCGAAAGCATAGACCTTACAAAGTTTTGGGCATAATCTAATATACTTTAATTTTTATTCTCAATGGTAATATTAGGAATGAAGAATCGAATACACTAACATGGGATTTGTTACTGTATATAGCCTGTTTAAGAGAAAACTTTCATGTGTGTGTGTATGCTTTAAAAAACAAAATTAAACACTGAAAATATTAAAGAAGAAAAGTGTGTAGTCAAATTAACTATCACTTTTTTTAGAGCTTATTCATGTCCACACGTTGTTATTTACAATTATTTATACTTACAAAAATTTAACTAAATAGATGTGTTTAAATAAAACATATTTTTTCCTAAAGGAACACACACACACACATTATATATATATATATATATATATATATATATATATATATATATATATATATATATATATATATATATATATATATATATATATATATATAATACATTTTAAATAGGAATATTTCAACTAAAAAAGAAATTTACTGAGTACACAAAGCAATTAAAAATCATACTTGATCATTCTTGTAAATAAATAAATTATTATTAAATATTATTTTAAATTACAGTTTACAGTATCGGAAGCATTTAAAAATTTTGAAACATAAATAAATTCTTTAAGAACTACATTAATAAATGTATTTTCTCCTTGAGAGAAAAAGTTAGTATGCTTTTCTGATATAAATATTAAAAGTTCTTTTTATTTAAAAATTAAAAAAACATTTTTTTATGATATAATTTAAAAAAAAAATTTGGTGATAAAGCAGGTTTAATTAGATTTAGGTTTGCATTAAATGAGCTACATCTTACAAGATATAAACATTTTTATAAATATGTTTTATAAAAAAAGCCATTAAATACTGAAAATATTGAACAAAAAAATTAGTAATGGTATTAATTGTTGCGCATTTTTTAAAATAAGATTTTGTCTACAAAGTTGTCATTCAAAGCGTCAAATTAAGTGTACTTGAGTAACTATAAACATCCAAAAAGCAAAATTCTATTGTTTACCAATATTTTATTCCGTGCATTTCCCTTAATACTGAAGCGACAGAAGTGTTTGGCGATTGTATGAATGCATTCTCTGATGCATGTAACGGGTGTATCATATATTTTGCTAAAACTATTATATTTAACTATACTTTATTCGAAACCCCTCGGTTTCGTCTTTGAATTGAACAACAGGTGAGCTGAAATTTCAGAGCGGTATTCCTAATGTACATAAGCTCAGGAGAACTAATCTAATTCAAATCTAACACTTATTTGAAAATGCAGTTGTTTGGGTTTAGAAAGAAAGAAAAATTAGAGCAAAAAAACTTCGAAAGAAATGAAATTTTCTGACACTTCATCCAAGAACTACTATATATTCAGAAAGCTGAAACCACTTTTTTAAAAATCTTTTGCCACCCAACAGTAATTAAATCAAGTTATCCGATACTCTTTAAAGAGGATTTAAAAACTATTTTCATTCCAAACAGAATCGTATCAGTCATGAGAAAGGCAATACAATAATGTTTCAAGATCTTTGAAAAGTGAATTATAATTAAAGTAACTACTAACTGAAATTTTAGAAAATTCCATTCAGATTGAATGTATTTATAAAAACCTTGAACTTCCAGTTTGAATAAGATTTTATATAACATGAGAGAGAAATTTTGCGTATGGATTTGATTTTTTGCTTAAATTTAGATTTTATCGATAATTTTAAAATTTTCATTTATAATTTCGACATACAACTCGAAGTTACAATACACAAATCTGAATTTCACATTTTATTGTTATAAAATGTTACTTCATATCAAAGTCTTCATTCTTTCAAATAAATAAATTTAAAATAGTTTTAGCATGTTAAATTTAATTTAAAACAAACATTTAAGTATTTTGTAATATATTTTTATGTTTATTATAGTTTGCAATCAACTGAATATTTTTACAACTAACGCGATTTTAAAAGAAATAAATTCTTTTAAAATTTTTAGATTCTTAAATTTATAAGAAGACTAAACATTTTTTATATTCGTTTCTTTCATATATATTAAAATAAGCTCAATTTTTCAATCAAACTAAAAATTTTTTAAATCTTTTTTTATAGAATTTGATTATTCGTAAGTTATATTTCAACGAAAAAGCTCCAAAATGTTTTTAAGTACATTTTAAATATTCCTAAATTGAAAAATTATGTAAGCAATGTTAAAGAAGCCCAGTTAGTGTCTTAGTGCTAGGGTATAAGATACAGGTGGGAGGTTCGATCTTCGGGATGGGCAAGATTGAACCAGGCTTTCATTCTTTTGGATGGTCGATAAACTGAATTTATTATTTAAAAAATGCCTTGTGGAAGTATTTATGAATCGAAAGTATTTATATTTAAGTCGATTTTTTAAGCTTACTTTTGTTTAAATTTTAAGACCATCGCTTTCCTGATAATTTAATAAAAGTATTTCGAGTTAAATACTCCTTATTAAATTCGATTTTATTTAGTTATAAAGTTCTAAAATGTATATATACGACAGGCCTTTTAGTTTTAAAAATCTCAATTTTCAAGAATGACAAAAATTGAGCAGAAACACTACTACAAAACATTTTCTAAAACTAAAACTAAACTAAAACTTTTTACATTAATTTTAGAGAATTTTAATTTACCAAAAATTAAAATTTATCTGGAATATTTTAAATTCTTCTATAAATTTATGAAGCAAAAGTTTTTATGAATGCTTAATATATTAACGTAACTTAAGAAAAATATTTGAAAACAGTTTAAGTATTTTAACATCACAATCTTTTTTCATTTTATTTTTAGGATTTAGGATTGAGGGAGGTCTGTAGCCTACCGGCCATGTACCTCGTTTTCTAATGAATTAGAGCATTGGATAGTTTTGTCAGGTGATCTAATCAGAAATAAAAAATCAGAATGAATATAGAAGGTAACTAATCAGAATAAAAATAGAAGGTAACTAATCAGAAATAAAAAGTACAATAAATGAATAATACAAAGATATTGAGGTAAGTGCTCCCACTGGATGCACTCTACATGACATGTGTTTTCTTTTTATACTAAGTAATTGAGTAAGTGGTGACGTCGGGACAAGGGGGGCTATCATGCCCCGGGCGCAGCTTACAGAGGGGCTCTAAATCATTTCAAAGCTAAACAAAATTTTTCAGAAAATTTCAATCTTAGTTTTATTATAATATCAATTTTATTCGGAGAAATAAACTTTGCAATTTATAATTATTATGTCATATCCAGGGTAAAATTTAAAAAAAAAAAAAAGCTCCAGGAGGAATCAGATTTGAAAAAAAAGAAGAGGTTGTTGATGAAAAATGAGAAAGAGCTGCAGATGCTTGCCCTAAATGAAACCCTTACACTTATATTTCTTTATTAATAATAATTTTACAGGGTTAATAAAAAAGTTTGTTTTATAACCATGTTTCGATTTTCATTTAACTAGTTAGATTATCGATTTTCATTCTTTTAATCTTTTCCTTTTTAAACTTCATACTTTGCTCAAAGTTTGTGATATTATTGTTTTGTACTACAAATCTTGTAAATGTGTAAATAACAAAAATATCTTGATTTTATTTTTTCATATAAAATTTTTGGAATATTAGATTGGTCAGTTCCATTTTAATGCATAGGAATTGTTTTCATTTAAATTTAAAAATATTTATCAAATTATTTGTACTAATGTTATATGGTAATTTTTCGATCTATTAACTTAGGGAGATTACAGAAGAGTAAACTCATGAAAGACACCTATTTAATTTTGTGGATACGCCAAGATTCACAGTGCCCTTTATGAATCCTAATTGTTATACAGGTTATCAAAGTCAAGTTATATACTAAAAAAGTCATAACAATAATATTAACAAAACAAATAAGTTTGTTTTAATTGATATAAAAAAAATAAAAAATTAAAAAAAAAAGTTTAATGAATATTATTTTTTGAACCCTTCTGGATGTTACAATTATTCAAAAATTCAAAACTTACAAGTTTTTTGTCGAAATTTTAATGTTTTGAAATATTATTTGACGTGCTATTTTTAATTTCTCGTAACAGATTAAATCATTTTATTTAACAAGGAACACTTGACTAATATTTTTGATATCTTTTTATGATAAAAATGTGAAAATTTAATCTCATTTTGATTATAATAACGTAATAAATTATTATGCGCAAAAAAAATTCATATAACTTAAATATTATTAATGAAAACTTGTGTAAGAATTTAAATGTACTTATAATAACAGAAAAGTCAGATTTTACTTAAGTTATCAAGAAGCGATTTAGAAAGATCCGTTTCAGTAGTTACTGAGACTGTTAAACAATACTATTCATTGTCCCAAAATAAAATTAAAATCCTTGTATGTTTTTATCTCAGGCTTTTACTGCTGTAGCCATTCAGTCTAGTGTCGCATTACACTCGTGAGAAAATTCCTGCATGTCCGGCACCCGACTGACCTTCAAAGAAAGTGAGGATATTAGTCATAAATTTGCACAACAGTATGCCCCCTAGGGAATTGTCTTCCTGGAATCGAAATGGAGGGGATCGAGAGCTAATTACCTTAAAATTCTAGGAAAACACATAAATTTCCCTTCCTTTTATTGTTCACACGGTTAGTATTTCGTTTCTTCCAAAGTATCGCTTCATCGGAAACAAAAATGTAAACTCTAGAAAATCTGGAGTTTTGACATTTAAAATATTATTGCCGTAAGTTATATTTTCTGTCTACTATGTATTCTTTCAATATGAATATTTATATCATATTTTTACTGGGGTATAAAACTGGTACTAACATATTTTTGCAGAGTTTTGAAAATTAAATATTAAATTACTTATTTGTCAAAACTATTCAGTTTAAAAATAATTTATATAATCTTTAAATGTTTTTGTTTGGAGAAATAATTTTTATTTGGCTCGTAATTTTGTTGGCTTTACATTAGCACCTTATATTGAAAATTCTTTTTTCAAATAGTAGAAATTAAAAATCTATGAATGCTTTTTTTTCCTCTTTAAATGTTTTCTTTTTTTTCCCTTTTTTTTCCTTTTCTGAATGTTTAAACATACAGAATCTTCTTCTTTAATAGCGTAACAACCTATGCAGGATTTAGCTGTCTCTACAGCACTCCTTAAACATTACAGAATATATTTCTTAATTAAATAGTTCAATATACCTAAAAAACAAATCTTTTAACTTGAAAAATTCGTTCAAGAAATTTATAAGAAAATCGTACATATTTCTCATTCTACATTGTAAAATTTTAAAAATAAGATCGTTTTTAAATGATTTAAATTTATTGAAAGAAAAAACTCCCTGCCATTGCAAGAGCAGCACTTCCAAAATGAATCTTAATAGAAATAAATTTTAATTTTAATAAAAATTAATCCTTGTTTTAATAATAAAATATATTTTAATATCTTAAAAACAGTTTTAAAAATGCCTTTAAAATACGAATTAAATTTTCACTACTATGATAACTAATTGAGAAAATTTCTGTGCATAAAATTATGCGATATAACAATTAAAATATATTTTTGTTCTCAGAACTTTTAATTCTTGATAATATTTTGAATAAATGAAAAATTTGAAAAAGCAATATACAGTGCATCAGTTTGGAGAAAAAAATTATTTTTACTAATGTAATATATATAGATTCACTGAAAATTTCTGTTTATATTATATATACATAATTTTACTTGAATTTATGTATGTTTTGATTTTTAATTTAAGACATTTGCAAAATATTTTTATTGTCTGTATTAACGTTCTGTTGCTCATCAGATATTTGCATTGATAATGTTATGGCATATAATTTAGTTATCGAAACTGAAATTAGATGACGACTAATTAACAAAGGTCTTCTAATTTTGAAATCAGAAAAAATGATTTTATTGTATACATATGAAATATTATAAACTATCAATATTACGTTTTGTGATTTAAATTTTTTCACAGTAAAAATAATTTTGGTATACCTTAATGGACTTAATGGTATAATTTAAAAAACTATTTTTTAAATGCGAAATTTCCCATAAAGTTAAATGTATTTTTCACAGGAATTTGTCTGAAATAAAATTTTTTGTTTAATCTGTGATAAGTGAAATGTTTAAAAAGATATCATTGTGAAAAATCTGGTGAGTTGATCCTAAATTAGGAGTCTTACTAAATTATTATTTTGCAATAAATAGCGGAAGTTTGTAAAGTTAGTAATATTATAGAATTTTGAAAATATGTTAAGATAAGTTATAGCATGCGTTTAACACCTAATGATCAACAATTTATAGAATCTTTCATAAATAAGCTAATGCACAATTTATAGAATCTTTCATAAATAAGCTAATGCACAATTAATGGGAGTGAAAATGTTTAATTCTTTCAATTGATTAACAAGCTAGGAGAAAAAAAATGAAGAATTTTGTAAGACATTGTTACGGAAATGTTAAATCATTAAAATAAATTTTCTTAAAAGTTAAAAAATTAATTGATAATTAAATAAATATCCCGATTTCAAAACTGTAATATCACAAGGCCTACAGTGCCCATATCTATTTTCCTAACCGAGGGTCATGGGGTGCGAAGCATATGTCCCGGTTAGGTGGTCAGCCTAAAGCTAAATCCCCGGTATTTAGTTTTCAAGCATGATTGATACTCAGTTAATCTATCGACTGAAAGGATGAAAGATTGAGTTGACCTAGTCTGATAATCGAATATTGGACCTGTATCTTGGGAGCACTAAGTCACCGTGGTTAACAAATGTAAAAGTTTGAGTGAATTTTTTCATACAGATTTTCATGGAACAGAAGTCTATAGAGAAATGTGGGACTGAAAGATGTTACTCAGCAGTAGAAAAGAGATTAAACAAAAAACTCTATTAGAACTTCCAACATGCCTTATCTCAAACGGTGAAAATAGAGAGAAGAGCCATTCAAATACTTTTTATTATTTCTGCATAAATTGAAAGCTGTGAACGTTCGTTTAGCAGAATAAAATAAATTTTGACTTATTTATGATCCATCATGAGTCAAAACCATCTAAGTGATTTAACAATTTTAAGTATAAAAAAAGAAAAAGTTGAAATGATCAACTTTGATAAATTAATTGATCAATTTGCTTCGTCAAAGGGAAGAAAAATGCGAAATGTATTATATAAGATTTCGAATAATTACATCTGCTTATATCTATGATATGCAACAAATTATTTCCCATTTAAAAATTTTTCATGTTTTTTTTTAAAAATAATTGTATTAGTATATAAAATCAAAATTATGTCTTTTTATAATTAATTCTAAATTACATAAGTTCGGTTGTTCTCTCTAATGGCACTTTTCCAAATTTAATATAAGTATTTTCTTTAATTAAAATTGAGTTTAGATTAAATTTAAAGCTGAACTTGATACTTTAGATTAATATATCTTCGAATATTTTATAGTAGGTACATTATTCTGTTATTATTTATATGGGGTATTATTATTATTATTATATTACAATTACACACTCTCTCTTTTTATTATAATGTATCATATATCGTTGTATTATTATATTTCTTTTATTACTTAATACATTTTATGCATATTTATTATATTATATTACATATTTATATTGTAATATTATTTACTTTTCAAGGAGGCGCCAATAAAGCTATCGTACCCGAGTGCCAATTATGCTCACTACGCCACTGGTATACACAAAATTCCGTTAAAATTATTTACAAAAGAAAAGATAATAGGATTTGACCCATATATGCTATCGGAGCTTAGTTTAGTGTAATGAAAATCTGTTCTCATTTATCACAAAATGTGAATTCTAAATAATTTTCCTACTTCGGGAAGAACTGGTAATTTAAAAAATTTCACTTTTTTAACCAATTTGTGCAATATCATTTGGTTAAGGCAGATACACTATTTTTTTAGAAATATTATTTCCAGATATAATTTCTAAATTCTTGATTGTATGAGAAAAACTGAGAACCTGAATCAAATCTTCGTACAAATATCATTCGTGTGAAATGATAAATTTGGTGGTGATTTCTTAACTCAAATCATTATTTCATTTAATTACAACTTTTGGATTACGCAGTCCCACAGTACCAGTTTTAGAGTAACACTATTAAATAATCAAAAAAACCTTCTTATCAATTTCAGTCCATTTTAGATCCGATCATTTTAATTTATAAAAAAAAAAGTTCAGGCATCAACAAACAATATTATTTGCGGTTATTTTTTCAATATTAAATTTGCGAATGTTTCATTTTCAGTTTGAATCCTGCTTATTAAATGCAAAATATATGACTGTTTGAGTATCTTAATACCATTCATGTATTTCACAAATAACAAATACTCAGAATACACAGGATGATTACAATAATTCTTTGAAGCACACAAAGTTCCGTTAAAATATTTATCAACCTTATTATTTCTGTCCTAACCTCAAGAGTTTCCCAGGGTCAGATAGAAATTTACTCTGTCAAGGAGATTGATTTCCCAATTGGTGCCAAGTATCTAATGGTACCAGAGTAAAATCATAAGAAGTGGTTCACTATACCGTGGGAATGACAAAATATTACTCAAGAAGGGTTCATCAGTAGGAAATCGGAATCTCATTAACAAAATATGAAAAAAATTGAACGAAAAATATCATTGTAATAAAGTTACTTTCTATAAAACTGTAATAAAACATTTGTTTAAATAAACTTTATATTTATTATTAATTCTACATGTACTTACAGGCATAATTTGTTACTTGCTTACGTTTTTACAACAGAATCATCGATTTTTTTCCCGAAGATTATTTTATTCAACTGACTAGAAAGGAAGCTTAGTAAAAGCATTAGATTGATTGAAGTAGATGTTAGTTAGACTGAAGCATTTATATGGATATATAGCTAACACACAATATTTCTAAATTAACTCAAGAAGTCTAGATTCTTCTGTATTTACTATCATAACTTTTTGAAAGTTAGATAAATTATTACAAGTTTCTCTGTATTTATATATTGAGTTCCTTCACGATTGATGATAAAAATTCCTAGAAATTTCAAAAAAGAATGAATATAAACATTTTTTAAAATTTTCAAAAATATCGTTATTTTACTTGACACGCAAATTCTTAAGAATTTAAATGATATCAACTTTAATTTCGGATTTTTATAAATTATATAGATAATAAATAATAAAGAATTATCACTATCTTCACATTTTCAAATATAAGAGAAATAAAATGTACTTTCTCCCTTTTTCTTTTTTATAATTAATAAAGGCTCTCTTAAAAATTTCCTGGAATTTATTAGTAATATTGCTTGTTATTTCCTGCAATTATAAATTACATATTTTGTGTTCAAGAATATAATAGTTATATCTGTTTTTTTATTCTTGTACCTTCTAACATTTATGTTATGTTAATCATTATATAAGTAATCTCACATTAATTTATTCCTATTTTTTTCAAATATTTTTTCATCTTTTTTTTTTTCTTGAACGTTTATTTTTGCAAATTGTGAAGGAATACCTCATTCATTCTCGCATATTATAGCTAATATGCGAACATATCGAATCACATTGTGTGGTGTTACAATCATTTTATATATATTTACCCGTCATCAAAGGTTGAGGTTTTTCAAGGAAATAGAAAGAACTTATGGAACAAATGGATTCTATATCAAGTATTATTTCGTTCTCTTTATGGTTGACATTTAACCAGAAACTGAAAAATGAACAGAAACCACCCTTTCCATGTAAAATATCTTATAGACATGTGACACTTGTCCCTCTGACACTCCTCAGTTAATGACCACCTGGCCTGAAGCTGACGCGGGGGCTTATCTTTCTAGCAATTTATGAGGGTGTTGAGTTCAAGATCAAGACCTCCCTTCTTTTGCTCAAAGATAAAGCAAAATATAGCGTTGTCACTCCCCTGCCCCCACAAACTTGTGAAAGGAACCCGACTTGAGAAAAGGATTAAGGGGAATGTAAAAAAGCAGTCAAATGCAGGAAGTCCTTCAACAGAGGGTGGCATCTTGCAGGTGGACAATAATTCACATTTGTTTTTTAAAACTGTCAGATCCCAGATGCAACTGGGAGGGGGATCCCAGCAAGGCATGTTGAATCATTAGGACACGGACTGCAAAATCAGAAATATTGGAAGCTCTACAAAACAAGCTTCTATAAGACTTTGTTTCTAACTCACAATATTATATTAGAAATGAGCAAATTAAAGCCAACTGGGGGAAGACAACTATTACCCACAACATATAATTTTTGGCCTTCAATTTTTATAATAAAGTATGCAAAATAAATAAATAATATAATATGAAACTGGAATCTTAACGATCGCAGTGATAATTTCTTTAAATGTTTTAACTGTAATGTGAATATGGTCATATTTCTTAAGACTGTCCAAAAGAAAAATGAAGTTTTATTTGCTGAGAATGTAGTGAAAATAGATATACCAAACGGCATTGCTCGAAAAACAAAGATAAAAACAGTGTGATGGTGAACGTTGAAAACATTTCCCCTTTAAAAGATTTTATGAAATAAACACAAAAATATATAATTCTAAGTTTGTGTTTGTTGTTCAACGAACATCTCTCTTTGTCAGACGAGGACTAATTAGACCGGTGCAAACGATTAAAGTGGATTCTGAACCAATTAAAAAAATAATTTCTTTAATGAGAAAATTGTTTGGATTTGGCTCTACAGCAACATCTGTTTTCACTCTTAAAAAGTCATTTGAAATTAAAAACTAACTGCGTTTTAGTACAGTACTTGAGGTATTTATCGTTTGTAAATGACAATATTATGGCGGTTGACTTAACTAATGAGAGAAACTCTAGACAAAACAGAAAACTAGCCCAAATTGAACATCTGGTATTTGAATAGTATATCGTTTTCTGAAGCGGAAGTCGAATCGAAGCATCGACAAATAAAGCTCGAAACAGAAGAACAACTTATAATTTAAAAAAATGTAATTTGTATTCAGACAAAAACAGAAGATAGGAAAAACAATCTTGCATTAATAACAGAGAAAGAAAAAAATCTCGACTTTGTTTTTGAAATTAAAAACGATACATCCTATTATGAATAACGGCTCTTGTGACATTTAAGCTAAAATAAAATCTATGAGTAAGGTAACCGAATTATCACAGGATTGGGATTTAAACTCTGAATATATTCTTCTATTTAATAAAATTTTTGCAAGGCAACTGAAGATACAATTAAGTTTAAACCTGTAAAAACAGATAAATGTGCGATTAAAATAGATAATATTTGATGAAATTATTTCTTATTATAAAGAGTTGGAAATTATAACATTAATTAATGATTAAAGGGATTGTTTTGTATTGAATACAAGGCAATTAGGTAGAACATTAACTAAGATGGAAATTAATTAAGTTCCAGGAAATAGGCCAGTTTGTTTACTCCCCTATGCAACAAATGCAGCTGAGATGAACTCTATTAAGAATATTGTAAAAGCATGGAAAGAAAACTAAATAGTTTCTGAAACAAGATCACCTTAAGCCTAGGCTAAACAGATTTCTGAAATGTTCAACTGGGACACCAGAATACTTACCCCCCCCCCACACACACACACCCAGCGTCACGTCAAAGGCACACATCCTTGGCGAGTTTGTAAAGTGTTTTTATAGAGAAGTTTATGTGCTATGAATAAATGATTACTGATTAGAAACCTAAACAAGGAGTAATACAATAAATGACAATCATATAAATTTAAGTATTTTATTTTCCAGACGGTATTATTTGTGAATTAATTAAGCAAGTAGAAACACTGTGAATGAGAGGAATAAAAATTCTTAAGCAATATTTTACATGTATTACTCATTATTGGCCTGGAGTTTTTTAGACAGTATTTTTTTGGTTTTGATTTTGAAGAAATCTTCACAAGCTAATACGTTAACAGTAGATTCCTTTATCAAATATCATCAAAAGTCCATACCATAAACCTTTATCATAAATTCATGTTTTGTTCATCACCTGCAGAAGAAAATTCACTCTGCTGGTGATCCAAGAAAGCAGAAGTCATACTCAACAATTTTGATCAAATGCTATGTGGTTATACCTTGAGCTAATCAAACAGCGTGAGCCATTTTTCTTCACTTAAAATAATCCTATTTTTGGTAGTCTCTTCTTACTTTTAATGTACCCAATTTGACTGCAAACACAACTTCCCACGAGACAAAACAATGCAATGACAGTGTTACTGATTAGCAGATTATCACTTTTTTTATGGTTTTATTTTTACACAGTATAGAAATAAATAACATTGTTGTAAACAATACATCACAATTAATTATATATATTTCCGTCATCCGTAAAAACAATTTTTATTTTTATCGAAACATAAAGTAAACTGTCCTGGACACCAGGATTTTTTTCTGTAAACCGGGACATATGGCAAGCATACTTTTGAATATCCTGTAGAGTTGATTCTTAAAACAATTGGTGACGATAGATTTCTTGTAGATTACAGAAAATTAAATAATCAGGCAATTAAAGATCAATTCCTTTTGTCTAAAATTGATGATTTATTAGAATGTTTTGGTGAATGTAATATTTTCACGACATTAGATTTAGCTCATGGTAGCTTCCTCTGTTAATAATATTTGGAGATTAAGTTAAAAAAACTCTATATTACACAAGATAAAACAGATCAGTTTGTACTTATGATTTTTGGTGTGGCACCTTCAGAACTTCAGAGATTTATGTATCAAATAATGGGACTATTGTTAAAAAGGAAAGTTTTGTATTATTTAGATGAGATTTTGATACCAGCTAAGAATTGCGCTGATATGGTTGAACGAAAGAAAAGAGGTCTTAGTGAGATTTAAGTATGCTAATTTGACTTTAATATTGCCCCAAAATTTCCAACCGCGGACGTTGAATGATTAGCCTTTTACCTCAACAAGGCCAGAAAATGCTATTCCTTTATTCTTAGGCGGATGTGAACAAAGTCACGGAGCATTGCCTACGACAGTTCACCACAAATCCGCCAATAAGGTAGGTCACATTCATTCATCATCTCAAAAGAAAGGACAAAGAAACAGTCTAAGAGACTCAACGCTAAAGATACAACCAGCGGCCGGCATTGCCAAAATGGGGATTCGGTAAAAAAGTAGAATTTTTTAGGATTTATTGTTAATCGAGAAAGAATAAAACTAAGGACGAGAAAAATTACATCAATAAAAGAATTTTCACCTGCTCGTAATATAAAGGACACTCGTGAATATTTAAGGTTACCTGACTATTTGCGGAAATTTACAGGACCCCTAAATGACTTTTGTAAAAGAATGAATTATTCAAGTGGGAAGAAAAGTAAGAACAATCCTTTCGATTACTGAAAAATAGCCTTACAAATCAACCTCTGTTAGCTCATTATGAACCTTAAGGTAAAACCGAAGTATATTGCGATGGAATTTCTAGTGGTGTAGCAGGTATGATTCTACAACACAATAAATGAATGGCATTTGATCTATTGTGTCAGCAAAAAGACAACTGAAATTGAAAAGAAGTGTCATTCTAACAATCTCATTCTAGCAAAATGATATTATCATTATTATTTTGACCATGTGTTTAGTGTTTTTTTTAATGATAAAAATTAGATTGTCTTGTTATATGTGTTTAACATTTTTAAATGTATTATCATAATTTTTCTGTTTTTAATGGAAAAGGTATGTTGCGTATTATTAATGATTATTAATATGTGATATTTGTTTGCGTGAATCACAAATGATTTAGCTCGCTAATATAAATGTAATTGATACCAATTTATATTACCGATATTTCTTTCTAATAGAAATATAAGTTTACCAATTATATTGAGTTCAATTATATTTATATTAGATGGTAAATGTGTCGTAATCTGATGGTATAAGGATAGGTGAGTAAGAAGGAGAGCACAAAGTTTCCCAACCAAGTCGCTATGTGGTATTCCTGGCTACCCGCGTGACAACACACGGTCTTGCATTATCGGATAAAAACAATACACTCATACGATTAACTAGTGCTGGCTCCTTCTGTGGCGATGACTACGTTCCAATTGCTGGGAGTACAAGTCCGCAGCGACCGTTTGGCTTGTTGATAGGAGATCAGAGTGAACCACTTGACGACCAGTCCACTGGACACCAGCTTCATCACGGAGGTACAAATCTCCTTACCAGAATTCGAAACCATTGCCAATAATGTTCATTCACAGCAATATACCCAAACGCTTGACGCATTCTTCTACATGATGCAACAGCTGGTAAGCGCACTTTGAAGTCGTAAAGCAAACAAAACCGATCGAACTCATTCGACACGCCCATTTCTCTTCGCTACTACGACGATTGAATAATGAGCGCCGGTGGACCAACTTTTGTCCTGATATTCCTACTCTCGACTACTTGGTTTCTCAACCACGTCATATACTCATTTGCATACTTATTCGCACTTCATTCAATGTCAGCATGAAAACGGCAACAACTTTCTTATTTACCCTATAATTAACGGCCTTTTTTCATTCATTGTAATATTGTATTAGGTTCACAATTAATCTTTGTCTTTGAATACCAATTCTCCGACAATTTTTACTACCTTGGGAATGTGTACTTATGAGGTTGACTTTTATTGTATCAGGGGCCATTTATGTAAAGCGTTGCTCATTATTATAAGTACAAAGCCTCGGACTTACCTTGAAGCGATTGTCATGGAGATAGCTACAATAAAGATGATAAACAAAAATAAAAATGAAATCAAGACGTATAATGTAATTTCCTTTCCTAAAAAGAAAATAAGTTATAAGAAAAATACGAAGAGAACAGATTAGAAAATACTAAAGGTTGGTTAAGATTTAACTATTTATATCATAATTACATGATAAAATTACGATGATTTACACACACATGTTTAAGTATTCCTCATAATTGCAATTAAAAGAATAAGTTTCCAGACTTCTTACAAAACAGATGTTTAATTAAACAGATTATTAAACAGAAAAATTAGAGAATTGTGTTTTTAAAGTCTGAAAAAATATATATATATGTATTTCCAAAATACAGTAACTGTAACTACGTGATAACTATTTTTGAAAAATATTAAACCATTTACATTTTTATAAAATTCTTCTAAAAAGCTAAGAAAATAGCAAATAAAAATAATTAATTTTTATATTATAAAGCACGATAAACATTATTTGAAAAACTAAAGAAAAAATTTCAAAAATCTTGTTAAAAAATATATATTCCCGTCCATATTAATGAAGTTAAAATTTAAATTTGGATGATTCTATTGAATGATGAATGTCATTTTTAGACTCCTTATACTTAAAGGAATGGTTATGTCTGCATAATTAATGTCCTCAAAAAAACAAAAGTCTGTTTTGATTACTTTGAAAACTTTCTGGAATTGCTTTACGTCACACACAAGGATGGAATTATTTTGATTTATCCTCAGGTGGAGAATAAAAAATAATTTCCAGTTAAATATTTCTTTTTTATTTTAGATATTTTTAAAAATTAGAAAGTGGTAATTTTATTCAGGAAATTTATTGAATAATTACAATTACAGTTGATGAAATGTTACTTGGTTACATATTTGAATGTAGAAGTTTTGATTTAATCTTGTTTGTAACAAAAAATATTCTTGACCAATTGATCCTTTAAGTTAAAAATTGTTAATGAATGAAAATCAGATAGGGCTTAATTCTTTTAATAACATTAAAAAATAATATTTATTTATTTACCACAAATGCCCCCAAAAAAGTGTCTATGACGTCATTAGTTCTCTGACCTTCCAATACTTCTGAAATATTAAAAATAGAAGTGCATGGCGCAAATAAAGAAGGTAAGCGTCAAAAATTTGATCTTGTTTACAAAAAGGACATAATGGAGAATCTTAAAGTTTGAACCAATACAAATACGCCTGCAAACAATCGGGGATTATATAAAGGGGAAAATGTGCTTCACTTCTAAGAAAATCAGGAATAGCTTTTGATCCCTTAATCTGCAAACTCAATAATGAAAGAATGAATCACAAAAAACATTTGTAATTAATTGACAATATTACACCGAGTAACCCAAAAGTATAATTGATCCACTTATTAAAAATGACTTTCAATGTAATAAATACATACTGTTTAAGAAAGATTCTTTTGTGTCACATTTTATACCAGTGTAACCATTATTGCACCTATTAATGAAATAATTCTTTTAAATTTCTAAAGAATCTTAATAAATGCATTTTAAAAAATACAATTAAAATTTTAAAATTTAATTTTAGGATAACTATTTATTTAAATTACTGTAACTGACCGCAAAGTTTATACCATATTTTTCAAATTGGCCGTGAACATATGTTCTCCAGTCACAAATTTCTACAAAATTGAAAAAAGTCATAAACATAACTTGGAATACATCATGGAGTAAATTTTATCAGGTGAAATACACACACACACACACACTATAATGTATGTACTCATACATACATTTATCGTATTTGCCAACGTATGAGATGCACTCCATATAAAATATTTAAAT
This sequence comes from Latrodectus elegans, assembly GCA_030067965.1. Classification (NCBI taxonomy): domain Eukaryota; kingdom Metazoa; phylum Arthropoda; class Arachnida; order Araneae; family Theridiidae; genus Latrodectus; species Latrodectus elegans. The sequence continues at coordinate 18,474,282 of CM057813.1, read as the reverse complement.
AATCAACTTTTGTATTTATGCTGTAAATTTATTATAATGATCAAACGTTATTACTGATCCTTATAACAAATTTTCAGCATAAATATAAAATATATACAGAAAAATTGTCCGCTGTACCGTCCGATGCATTACTAATACTCTATTTCTAGAGACTATTCGATTGAAAAGACCTGATCGACATGGTCAAACCATACTTCTTCACAACAACGCTAGGCCCCATGTTGCACAGGTCATCAAAGCCACATACTCTAAAAGCTCGAATGGAAAGTCCCTACGCATCCGCCGTATTCTCCATACCTTGCACCGACCGATTACTATCTTTTCCGCTGCTTGTCAAACTATATGAAAGGCGTTACTTTCAATAATAAATAGGTTCTTAAAAACTGGCTCAACAACTTCTTTGACACCAGATCAGGCGATTTTTGGAGGAACGGTATGACAAATTGGTCGGGAGGTGGGAAGAGGTTGTAAACTGCAACGGCGAATACATAATTGATTAACTTATTGATATAATTATTGTTTTTTTTTTTTGTTTAAATAAAAGTCTTTGGTAAAAACATTATGAATTTATTCCCAAACCTAATAGATCCTGTAGGTTCTGCTTATCGTCAGCTTCTTCTTTTTTTTTTAAAATCTTAATTTCGCCAATTTCTTATTATTTTCTCAATTGGAGCCAGTCAGATTTTCTGTAGCCCTGTTTACATGTTCTTTAGGACGTTGTTTGTTTATTTTATAGCCAACATTGTTTTTTGAGCAATAACTTATCAACAAATTTAAGAAAATTAAACAGCAAAAATTCCATATACTTAGAAGTCTTTCGATCTTTTTCAGTCAAAAATTCGAAGTTCAAGCGATTCAGGGGTAAATGTAGATGACAGCGAATTTATCCGTTGGTCCACGTGATGTTGATGTTGTGTTAACCTTGCGCTATTTACTTCTTTTAAGAGTAAAATGAGTCAGCACATGATTGACAATACTAATAGTCTATTATTGAGTGGTTATAATACGTAATGCAATTTAATTTAAAGATAACACAGAAAGTATTTCCACGTGTAATTTGCATGGTAATAATCTTAAAATTAATGCATTATGCACTCCTACAGATTAGTAATTTTCAAATAATAATTAAATAAATAACTTTGCTAAATTTCTCTAATTATATATGAGAAATAATTGTTGTTGTCGTGTGCCAGCCAGGCTGGCATGGGGTGCGCTGCTCCACTTTTCCAGCTGAACTATATTTAGGCGTGGAGTCCGACTTTCACAGTACACACATGCCATAGGTACCCGTTTATAGGTTAGGCAACCATTCACACCTCTTTCGTACAAGAAAAGGACAAAAACAGGAGAGAAAGTACATCCATACCCGAACCGCGATTCGAACCCAGGACCTCCCTGATCGCAGTCAGGCCCGCTGAACACTAGACAAGTTGGGCAGCAGAAAAAGTTGTTAGTTATATATTATAAAAATTGTTAATTATATGCACTATTAATATTTCTTGTGTAAGTATAATTCTTGTTGAGTAACAAGATAGGGAGTTAACACGATGTTTATTTGCAAATATAAAAGCAGGAAGAAATTCGTAGACCACTGGGATATTTGCAGGTGGTGCCAACTGGTAAAAAAATAAGAAAACCAAACGTGAAAGATTATTTTAAACAAAGTAAGAAATTTTACGGTTACATGTATGTGGAGGGACTTAGTCGGAGAACCGACCTCGGCCTGTGACAATTTTCCATTATCTGTGGATCGTAATTCTCAATAGCATAGATTTCGACCTATTTTCTAAAAAAAAAAAAGGGTGTCTTTGTCTCTGAATACCTGTGTACTAAGACGAGACAAGACCAGGAAATTAATTATCGATCACCATCCCTTTATTTTATTTTCGCTTTTAAACTAAAAATTGCTTTTCTTGAAATGCAGCTTTTTCTGTGTGAGTACGTAAGCATGATCTTTGTGAAAATATTATAAATTTGTGATGAGGATTATTGCATAACAAGTTGAAATGGTTAAAATAGATTATATTAAATAATTATTATTCCTTAAATAATTTTTTTCAATCTGGATTTAAAGATTTCTTTGAAACGTCATAATTTTCAGATTTGAATCAAAAGCTTACGATTTTTTGCGATAACTTATTTAGAATAGCACAAAGTTGCATATCTTTAGCCATGTTTTTTCTTGTAATTAATATAAAAATTGCCCCACTACATATAGGAAAAAAATAAAAAAATCATTTTTAAAAAATAAAAATGCCGGATTTTTATAATTAAATGTTAATATTTATTTACAGCACCAAGCAAAGCAATAATAATGTTACTACAATTAAATGAATCAATCGTTGAAAAAATGGCATTTATGGAGTTCAGTCAAACACAATTTTAAACATATATAAAAATATTAATTGGATAATGGTCGCAACTTCTTCGACGTAAAATGATACTTTTGAGGGAGCAATTCAAGTATTCAGATTCTTCTGCTCACTCCCTGTTTCTAAATTATGAAGATTCCTACGCAGTAGCTTCCATTAAACTGGTACAGCCAGATTCCGGTCTAGGTACGGGAAAGTATTCCTGTGCGCACACCCAGTATGTGCCTATCCATTACTTCCAAATGCTAATCACAAAACATGAGATATTTGAAAATTTTTTTTTTAAATGTACAGAAGGCATTCTATGATTGCAATCTAAAGTTATTCATCTCATTTTTACATTACTTTAAGAAATTGAAAATGAGTAAAAATGCAAAATTTGTGCAATCAACACTAATCATCATTCAAATCACAAAATTTTCACTATTCAATATTCAAGTGTTTTTAAAATTGGTTACATTCACAAACTGGAAAATCATAATTTTATGAGATAGTATGGCTCATGACATAAGAACTGTGAGATTGAATGTTGTTGTTGCTTCCCTGTACATATCCCTGAGCTGAGTTCTACCAAAGACAGAAGCAGCCGGGTGGAGCCTTCGAGACTTTGAAGTAAGGATCAAGCAGAAGACCATCAATACCTGGCCTGCCACCCCCAGAGGTATCATTTCAATTGGAATACATTGCGACACGTCAAGATTTAACGTGTTCAATGCACTATTAGCTAACACGATGGATCTTAGGTTAAACCGGGACAAGAAGTCATTACCTTCCAGTAAGGAGAGAGACACCCTAACCAACCAGGATATCATAGATCTTTTTAATGATTCATGTCATAGCCACTTTCAGTGAACATTGGAGGACATTGCAACCACTTTCAGTGTCTGAGATAGTTGAAATGTTGCTGTAACACCAGCATACTTCATATGTATCTCTCTCTGAGTTGGGCTCTACCAGTTAGATAAAAGCAGCCGGATGAAGTCTTCGCGATTTTAAAGAAGGGACCAAGGAGAAGACACTCAATGCATGGCTCGCCAACCCTAGATCTGTCATTGTACTTGGAGGACATTGTAACCACGACCTATTTAACATGTTCCATTCACCTTTAACGAAGATGATGTATCTTGGTTAAGCCAGGATTCAAGCTCACTACCTTCCGATAAGGTTGGTTGGTTTGTCGCTCAACGGTTATTTTTTGCACACGAGGACTAATTAGACCGGGACCTACGGTTTAAAGTGGATTCCAAACCACTACAAACATCCATGCCCTAGGTGGGATTCGAACCCATGAACTGTTGAACCGAAGGCAAAAGCGCTAACCATTCGGCTGCCAGCTCGGCCTTCCGATAAGGAGAGAGACACCCAAACAAACCGGGCCACCGCAGACAAATAGTTGAAACATAAGACCCACTTCATGAGGGCCTTTAAATCTGAAGTTCACTCGGAACATGCTTAAATTCCACTGCTAGACACTTATTTTTTTGTGTGACCACAATTCATCTAAGCCCCTGGACATTTCATGATATAAACTGTAGCAAATCTAATCCTTAAATCTGATTACGTAACACACAAAATACCTCCTCATAAATGTTAAATGACTTAATCTAATTTAATTGTTAATAATCGAGGATTGACAAAAAAATGATCATATTCTTTTTTAAAAGGGCATTTCGAATGAGTGCTTGAGATTTTATACTTGTTCAGATGAAAACACTCAGGGAATAAAACTAAAAAACTTATTTGGATAATCAAAACATTGATTTATGAGATTGTTATCCACCATGATGGCCATTTTTCAACTGACAGGGTTTTATATTTCTAAAAATGTATCTAAAATGTTAAAAATTCGAAGGGCACACAAATTTAGGTCGGCAGATTCGTCCCTCTTTGATCAAGCTGGTGTCTGGTGGTTTAGTCATCAAGTCATTGACTCATATGACTTGATGACTAAACCATCAGACACCAGATTGATCACAGATCATCAAGTCATATGAGCTACTACCGAGGGCAAAACGATAACTGCGTACCTGTACTCCCAGCAATTGTAACACGTGCAACAGTATTGAAACAGTCGAAGCCTAATGTTAGTAATCACTAGTTAATCGCTATGTTCTTGGCCGATAACGTGATGCAGGATGTGGTGCGGGTGGCCAGGAATACCATACAGTGGCTTGGTTGGGAGATTTTGTGCCATCCCCCTTACTCAGTTGACCTTGTATCATCTGATTTTTCATCACTGACTATCATCTTCGTGGAATATCATTCACCAATGAAGCAAACTTGCACCAAGTATTCACGAGCTTCTTCGCGTCAAAAATACCCGAGTTTTACCTCAAGGGGATTGATTGTATGATGCTTGTAGACGGTGCTGAATGCCGACGGTGATTACTTCGAGGGCAAACAACAGGCCACATGCATTCTTTTGGATCATTATAAATGCTAAGAGCTTTCTCATTTACCTTGAAGAATGAAAGAAATTTTAAAACAATAGAATTTTTTCAGAAAAAAAGAAAAGGATTAATGAAACGAAATATCCAGGAAGTGATCAACCATAGAAAGTGCATCGAACCAGATCAAATTAAATAAGGAAGCTCGAGAAATAAATGTGAAACAGTAGAAAATTTAAAACCACAGTAAAAAAATTGAGTTAATGGAAGATTGAAGAGAACGAAAAATAAAATTTTTACACTATATTTGTTTATGATTTCAAAGCAGGGAAAACCATATTTTAAATATAAATCCCAATGATATCAAAACAAACATGTGTTTATAGATTGAGGAAATATTCATTCGGATAAACTAAGCACAGGAAAATAATTTAAAGTTCACTTTTGTTGCTTAATGATTTTAGTTTCAGCAGCTCGGGTACGATTTTGTGATTTAATGAAATACCGTAGAACTCTCCAATTATCCGAATAACTTTTAGGATTTCAGAAAAAAATATATTAAACTAACGAAGAGGGGGAAAAAAAGGAAAGGTAAGAGAAAATGAGAATAACGTCATTTGAGGAATTTAAAAAATATTGTTTTTGAAATTTGTAATGTATGTTCCGAAGTTAGTACTGAAGACATTGGAAAATGAAATCTAGGGTCTCAATCGAGGAAGAGAAGAGGACCTTTATGTCCAATTTGAAGTAAACACAGGATCCTCATATAGAGATGCCTTTGACGGCTTTGAGACTGCTTTGAAGTGGATAAAGCATTACCTAAAGTGTGACCACAGTCAATTCTCACTTTCAATCGGATGCGCGACTTGGCTACCCGAAAATGGATAACAATGACTTGCATTTACACTGTTGTCCATAGATACTGTATTCACGTACAGTACCTGTAGGTAACTTAACTTATAAAAACTCTGTTGCCTTCTCATTGAATTAATTATAAGTTTCTTTATGTTTAAAAATTTGTAGACTTTTTCCGATTTCAACTTAGAATAATTAATCAAAATGAATTTTGCGCTTTTTGAAAAAATCCAATTATCTGAATTTTTTACTATCCAAATAGAGTGTTTTCCCAATTGATTCGCGTGATTGTGGAGTGCCACTGTATAATATTGTTGGCAGCAAATCTGTATCTTACATTGTGCTAACTACAGAAAATAAATGAAGATTAATGATAATACTCTTAGGTAACATGGAAATTTGTTTTTCTGAATAGGAGATGATCTTCATGAGCAACTCTTTGTATTATGAATCCTTTCATTATCTCATGCAATTGGGAAAAAAAATCACAAGAACTTGCAAAAATGCAAATATGAACTTGCAAAATGTTTAAAATGCCCTATCACTGAGAGTTTCATTTTTCAGTACTACAAGGAGCGGAAGTGATGGTTCATCTAATGCAGTGGGTGACCAGAAAGGGTGCCGTTGATATTCCAAAAGAGGGTCTTCATTCGAAAAGCAGGGATCAAGCAGAAGTCCCCTAAGACTTGGCCTGTCATTACCAGAAGTATCATTTCACTTGAAGGATATTGCGATCATGACAGGTTTCACGTGTCTAAGCATTAGTGTGTATACGGCGCATCTTTGGTTGAGTCAGGACTTGAACTTGTATCTTCTGATAACTCTGGCATTCAAAATCCTTTCACGGGTGTGGCGTGCATTTGGATAGGTGAGTGCCACATCAGATGGGACCTTGTCACCTGACCATGGTTAAAATTATGAAGCACTTGGTGATAGGGGAGAATTCCAAACCCTTAAGATACTGACCGAGGCTCACCTGCACAATGATGTATCTTCCGATTACGCAAGTGACGCTGAAATCAATTAGGCTCCCGTAACACTTGTACGTAAAATATCTATTATTATAATTATATTTGAATATTATTCACTATAAATGAAACATAAATGAGATTCTTATTTTTTAAGAAATGATTATTTCTCTAGAATAATAAGAACTGTTACTTTTCTCGCAAAATTGCTCATAATAGAAAATTTAATAGCTACAGTTGAAGAATTCACCATCAGTTTTGCAGGTTCCACCATTTTTCCTGGGATTATTCGCACATGGATCTGAAAATAATCTGATTGATAAGATAAAGCTCAAACTATTTTAGATGTATTTTAAACAGAATGCAGTGAATGCAAAAAGGTTAAATATTGATATTAAATCTGCAATAGGATTATCATGTCAAAAACACTTTGTATTTATACCTTTTCTACGAATATTATATTTTCTTTTATGCTAATGGTAGATAATAAATATTTGTGATGTAATTCATATGTAGTATAATTGCTATAAAGGCAGTAAAAGAAATAAAATAGTAAGAGTAAGCAATATAAGAAATGTTTTACGTGAAATATGCGCTGTAAACAGAAAATGTGATTTCTCATTAGAAACGAGCAGGAAACTAAAGCAATCAATTATTTTAGAACAGAAACAATTCTGTAACTAGTAAAGGTCGGGGTGGCCTAGATGGTTAGGGCGCCGTTCTCCTTATCCAAATGTAGTGACTTCTAATCACGGTTAAACGAAGATCTGTCGCCTTCACTAAAGGCGGATGGGACATATTAAAAATGGGGCACGATTGCAATGAATGCATCCTCCAAGTGAAATGATGCATTTGGAGGTGGTAGACCAAGTATTGGGGGTTTTCTGCTTGGTCCTTGTTTCAGAATCACGAAGACACTCCCGGTATCTTTCATATAACTGGTAGAGCTCCACTTAGGTAAATAAGATTGAAAATATATAAGCATTATAATTACCCATGGTTTATACATTTCATCTCCAAGGAGGCAGTTAGGTATAAAATATATATTTGCAATGTTTTAATTGCTTGAATTTAGCAAATATCCTTACATATTACATGGACAAAATATGTATAGGGCCAACAAGCGAATCTTTTAATCATCGCAGTGAGGAATCTGAATTTAAGGAAACATAGGGATATTTCCTTTATAATCAATCTTACGTAAGAATACTCAATATTATTAAAATAGCACACATAAAAGCCATTTCTTATAAATAAGATTGAAAAATACATCAGCATAATAAATACCCACGGATTACACATTCCATCTCCAAGGAAACAGTATGGTATAAATTATATATACAATGTTTTACTTGCTTGAATCCAACAAATATTCTTATATATCGTATTGACAAAATATTTCTAAAGACCCCAAGCGAATTTTTTAATCGTCGCAGGGAGGACTCTGAATGGAAGGAAATATAGGAATATTTCCTTTATAATTAAAATTTACGTAAGAATATTTGTTATTAATAAAACAACACATATAAAAATATTTCTTAGAAATAAGATTGACAAATATATATAAGCATCATAATTACCCATGGGATATACATTTCATCTCCAAGGAGGCAGTATGGTATAAAACATCTATTTGCAAAGTTTTACTTGTTTGAATTTAACAAATATTCTTACATATTATATTGACAAAATATTTCTAAAGTGTCTCTCTGCGAATCTTTTAATCATCGCAGGGAGGAATCTGAATATAAGGAAATATAGAGATATTTCCTTTAGAATTAAACTTACGTAAGAATATTCGTTATTATTAAAACTGCACATATAAAAAATATTCCTTAGAATAAGATTGACAAATACATAAGCATAATGAATACCTATGGGTTATATATTTCATATCCAAGGAGGCAGTATGGTAAAAAATTTATATGCAATCTTTTAATTGCTTGAATTAAACAATTATTCTTACATATTATATTGACAAAATATTTATAAAAAGCCCCCAAGTGAATCCTTTAATCATGGCAGGGAAGACTCTGAATATAATTAAATATAGGATATTTTCTTTATAATAAACTTAGGTAAGAATATTCGTTATTAATAAAAAAACAAACAAACATAAATGCCATTTTTTATAAAAAAGATTGACAAATACATCAGCATAATAAATAACCATGGGTTATACATTTCATATCCAAGGAGGCAGTATGGTAAAAAATTTATATGCAATCTTTTAATTGCTTGAATTAAACAATTATTCTTACATATTATATTGACAAAATATTTATAAAAAGCCCCCAAGTGAATCTTTTAATAATCGCAGCTCTGAATATAATTAAATATAGGGATATTTTCTTATTTTTAAACTTGCTAAAATGTTTTATTGCTATTAAATAGCATTATATTATTTTTAAATAAGAGGGATACAGTTAAAAAGAAGCATGATAAATTCCAAATGGATATTGAAGAGTAAAATCCCAAAAATTCAATTATATATAAAATTATTACTCATGAAGTGTTCACTTGCATTATTTTAAAATATTTATTATATTTCAAACCAACGTTTCTGAATAGCCTTTTAGTTAATCCTATAATCACTGTTGCCAGTACAGTATACATAAAGTGACTTATTAATATTTCTTCTATATTTAAACTTACAAAAGAAAACATTTTTAGTATTAAAAAGCAATGTAATATTGTAATACTTTTAAATAAGTATTATGCAAGTACTTTAAGCATTATTAATTACCAAGTACTTTGCATCTCAACAGCAAATATGTATAAAAGAACTTTTTTATGGAATGTTTTGCTTATGATTCTTTTTTTTTTAATTTTAAAATATTCTTACACATTTTATTGCAAGAATCATTCCTGAAGATATCTGAAAGGAATCTTTTTCATTTCACTGAAACTTTTAGTTAAAAATACTTCTACTATTATTTTCGAAATTAGCAAGGCAAGATTATTTGCTTTTGTTGGAATTGGTTTTGGTAGTCATTCAACTCCCCCAAATTTTCTGGTCTATGTAGCCCAAATCGGCATTATAGACCAGGATTAACATTTTAAAGTTGATTGCATATCCCTATCATTCAAAATGAAGATGAGCTTCAAATCCTAGAAGTTGAACCAAAGGCAAGTGTACCGTGCATTATGCTGCCAACTCAGCTGCTGCTTTTGTAAATAGTTATTTCCTGTGTAAAATGTTTTTTATTTTTTTTATTTTTTTTTAAACTGGGAAAAATAACTGCGATTTAAAAAAAGCAATTGTTATTCACTTTGCCTTGTTTAAAAAACCATTTTGCATGATGAAATCAGATTTGAAATATAGATCAGTTTAAAAGAATAGAATTATGTATTGAGCGCATCAATAAATTTGGGACTCCTCACTAGTGTCACAATATCCTTCTAGTTCGTTTAGTAAGGAAAAACACAAGACACAATTGCTACAAATGATAAAAATAGAATTATTTTTTTAAATCAAGAAAAAGTAAATCACGAATTTTAATTTTTGCAAAAGAGAATAAAATGGATGTGACAGCCATAAATATTTTATTTCTCAACTTCAGTGATTGTCACAGTAGACAATTCAACAGTACTGAAAAGAATTTTTTTTCTTCGTTCTTGAAATGCCAGCAAAATTTTCTCCATTTACATAATCCAAGTAACGGTATATGGAAATTTACAAGGATTTCAAATCATCATGAACTTTGCTTAAAAATTAATTCCAAACGCTGTAATCAAAATTTTGAAATGAGACAACAGCTTTTTTTTTTGGGGGGGGGGTTAGCGAGATATTAACAGTTTTCTATCCACTCGGGTTTTTTAAATCAAATATGAGCAAAAGTTTAACAAGAAAGAAGAATAGGAATTTTATTAATATAGATAGTTATAAATTCTATAATATTGTAAATAGTTTTAAGATTAAATTTAATAAAGTTTAGTGTGGACTAGTGTTAGATTACTGCTTTCTAGAATGAAGGTTATGAGTTGGATTCCACCAATTGAAAAAAGATAAGTTTTATGTTAAGGCCTTTTCAATGCAAGTCTGTCAAGGTGGATACACAGGACATCTTTGGGTTTCCTTCTTTTGTATATGGGAATGCGGTCCACTGTCTTGAGAAATTCTCTAGAAAGACAAATAACGAAGTGGGAGACCTTAAAATATTATTCAACAACCTAGATCTTTAGGTAGTCTATAGAACAAGGTATCAATTGTTAAATTTAGAAATATTTAGCAATTTATAGTTCTCTTAAAATTTCATCAAATAGTGTTTTTGATATTCAAAATTTAAAAAAAAAAATTCTTTGGATTTTAAACTATTTTTTAGTAAAGATGCATAAAGTATATTCACACATTTTTTTAATTGAAAAACATTTACAAGTGTTTTATTTTTAATTTTCTAGAATGACTACAACGTTAATTTAGCTTAATTTTTCAATTTCATATTTATGTACTTTTTTTCATTTTGATTTGTCAAACTCCCAAAAGAAAAAATAGTTTGATAAAAGCAACAGAGTAAAAAATACATTAAACTTTGAATTTAATAAATTTAAATAATTATAGTAAATTTCAATTTAGAATAGACACGAATATAAGAATAAAAACAAACTTTTGTGAGTTTATAATATTTGATATTTTTAGCTTATGGAAACTTTAAAAAGAGCTTAAAATAAATTTGAAGATGCATATGTAAATTGCTTACAATTTATGTATTTCATTACAGTGAATTAATTGCACATTTAAATAAACTAAATTCCAATAGTAATATGCAGATTCTTGTAAGTTGAATAACAAGCCTAGTAGAGGGAAAGTCAATGCTTTAAAATTATAAGAACACACAAAAACATTATTCACTACGGATGTTTTATGCTTTGCACAATTATATTATTATTAGATTTTTAAGGCTCATATTTTAAGATCAAAATCTGTTGTTATAGTTAAGAAAATACCAGAATACCCGTTTTTTATGCACCAACCAACCGAGACTTAAGAAAAGTAGTCATCAGGGGAAATAATTTCTCCAGGAGCTCATAGAATAGTGAGGATTTTCTTTAAAATTTTGTAGATACAGTATCATATGGCTACCTAAAGTTTCCTTTAAGATGTTGTCATTCACTAGGTCAGTCCCTTTTTGTAAGTTGGGTAAATTACTATTTTGGTAAAAATATGGTAGAAAATTTACTTATAGAAATTGAAAGAAAAATAAGGCAAGTATGAATAAAGAATTCTTATACATTAGGACAAAATATGCTGGAAAAATGAGTATGATAGTATCTAGTGGATAGTTATAATTAATCTTCTAAAAATTAGATTTAGCAATTAAATTTCTGAAGAGGTTTTAGAGAAAAACTTCATATAAAACTCATTAAGAAATTTATGATACACCCACATTATAAAAAATAAAAATTCAGAATTTAAAAAGCATATTTGCCATTTTTGTATTTATAAAGATGTTTTACAGCAAAAATTGAATTTTAATAATAATTCTTTCATATAATAAATTTTTTTCAGATGATCTATTCAACCAAATTACTACATAGTTAGCATATTAATTAAAATCATAGGAATGGAAAAATTTTAGTGTTTAAAAATACGCATTGCTGGCCATGGTAAATGCAACACCCTGAAGGAAGCATGCAAATAAAATGATATTTACAACATGCATTAGCGGAGGTGAGATATGTAACTGATTAGAGCTTCAGCTTCCAAGCCCTATTTAAGGCTCGGAAATTTCGACAATTTCAAGGTTCGATAGTTGTGTTTTTCTTGTGGCTATTTTTTTTTCCTTTTAAACTCCCAATTATGCCTTGTCGAAAACAGCAATCATTTTACGATCAAGTATCAAAGTTCGACAGAGAAATAATAGATGCTTACCGAGATTGTAGATTATCTTTCAGGGAAATCGATATTCGTGTTGGACGAAACCAAACAACTGTAATGTGGATATGTGAAAGTTGGATGCAGAGGGTACGACGGACCGATGTGTTCGATCGCATCTACCTCAGTGCACCACTTTACTTGATAACAGACAAATTTTACGCATGGCAGCGACGGTCCGCTCGGCCACATTACCAATCATAGTAGAGTATATTCAGTCAGTAACACATCATCCAGAGTTTGCGCGTACCATTAGAAGTCGTTTGCAGCAGAGTGGGAAGTCAGCAAGCCACCATCGCTTCGTCTACTCTTGACGTAGAGCCACAGACGTCTTTACCGCCATAGGTATGATGAAATGATATGGACGACAGAATGGAATGATACGGTGTTTACTGACAAATCACGCCTCTGTTTGCAACATTACGATGTTCGCATTCGAGTCTGGCCACACGATGGAGACAGGATGCTGAACAGCTGCGTTATGCACCACCACACCGGTCCTGCCTAGGATATTATGGCATGGGGCGGTATTGGATTTTCCTTTCTCACTCCTCTAGTACGCATAGGCTGTACTTTAACAGCCAGCTCCGAGTTGTTATAGCCATTTGTCCTTCCTTACCTTCAGGGCTTGCTCGCAGATATTTCAAAGGATAATGCGTGACTACACGTGACACTCTAAGTATATTTTTATTTGCAATCAATTCTACTAACATGAATTTTGCAAACTTTTATTTCTTTCATTGTAAATCAAAAGAAATATTTTGAATTATATTTCCTATATAATAAAACACAATATAAATGATTCAGTATTTTTTTCAGACAAACTTCCAACTTTGATTCCCCAGAGTTGGACTGTATTAATGATTGCTGGGATATTTCTGTTGAGAAGAATATTCAGCCTGTTCAAGGAAATTCAAATGTCACCGTGAATCTCGATAGTCCGCAATGTTCGTAGCTTTTTTCTAAGGATATCACACTGCCAGAGCCAACTCCTCAAAAAAGATCAGTGTAGAGCACAAAAAGAGATTTGGCAGAGATTGCTGAAAATTATTTTATGGCAAAATCCGCCAAATTAAATACCCCTACAGATGGGCTGGAAGAGTTTTATGCCAGTTTGGTTGAAATTCGCCTATTCCAAAACAAAGGCAATGTAGAATAAAATTATTAAATGTCATTAACGAGTTGTATGATGAATAAAATATTTTACAACTATATTGTATTTTTACTTTAAAATAAACTTAAACAAGTCATATACTCGAATAAAAAGTTATATATTTGGTAATTATTGCCTTAGAACTACTTAAAATTTAACATTTGTGTTATTCTCGATAAAAAGTTTAATATTGTATATCATAACAGGCATGCATTCACACAAATTCTTATATAGCAGTTAAACCAAAAGAAATATTAAAATTACAAAAAATATCATTTTATTAACTGCTTTAAAAATTATTGTGTGATATAATATTAAAAAAATCAGTTTACTCTTAAATTTAAGTGCAACGTATTTCAGGAATAATCTTGAAATACAAATATCCGATCTATTATGATTTTAGTACTATAATCATAATCATTGATGTGACACTTTGTAATAGAACTAAATTAATATGTAATCAAATGATTAGTAACAGAAAATTATAATGAAGAAAAAATAAATTTAGTAAATACAATCATATTTTGAAGAACTTATTTTATTTTCTTAATAATTAGGGAAGGTTACAAAAATTTTTTAATACCTTGATAAATTTAGACAAAATATTTTTTTAAATCATTATCATAATCAAATTTTATTCTGAAGAATGTACATTTGTTGATTGCTGAGGAAATATATATTTTTTCTTTAAATAGATGGACTTTCAAAATCTCTCTTAAGGTAATTGCAGGTCTAAAAGTAATTGCATTTACTGCAGGTCTCCTACTGCATGCTTCCATTTTTATCTCCAAAGTTGCTTAAGTTTTCTTCAGCTCTTTACTGCTTGGAGATAAAATTATGAAGAATACAGGAAGCTTTAATAATCGCGTTGATTTTGCTTTCAGATCAACAAATAGGAGTGTGGAAAATTCTAAATTTGGAGACCATTCTGACAAATAAACATTCCAATGTTTTTCGAGCCCTCGACAGTCTGAAATTAAAATTTCTCTTACTATCGTCAAGACCTCGAGATGGATAAAGCCTCATTAAATTGTCCATTAAAGGAAATGCTTCATCTCCGACAAAATTATGAGGCATCCATGTGTTGGTCTCCCCGGGCAAGTTTTTGGGCGGTGGAAGATTCAGTTCATTATTTCGCAATAATTGTCCAAATTTTGAATTGTAAAATAGTCCTCCATCAATGTTTCGCCCATACTCACCAACGGAAACAACAGTAAAAAGGTATTTGGTATCAACCACAGACAATTAAAACAATTGAAAAATATGACGAATAATTGTAAAATCCTAATCCGCAGTGGTTTGGACTCCGAACTCGAATGTGCTTGCCATCCACACTCCCTACTCAATTCGGCATCTGCCAATCCTCTAAGAATTATTGGGAAATTCGGACCCAGTCTTCTTCTGTGGTGGAGCCATGTATAGATACCTTAAAATGTCCCACAAGGCACAACAAGTTTCGCCAACTATCTGGCCAATGGTCGCTTCCCCTCTCATGAAATGAAAGGACATGGCTCGAAAGCTTGCACCAATAGCTAAATACCTAATAAAAACATATCTTTTAGAATAATTTCCATTGATATCAACAAAAAATTACACATTTATATATTGAAGATTAAAATATACATTTTCTCAGTTCTTGGTGTTTATTTGAAGGGGTGAATATCATATTTCTAATAAAATTTTCATATTTTAATTTTTAAAACTGTTTGAAGAAGTATGAGATTAAGCAAATAGAACATTCTGAACATATTTAATAAATCACCAATATAATAATGTTAACGCATGGAAAATATATCGAGATATACTAAATGATAAAAGAAACACCACTGGACATCTTTTCATACTTTGAGATTTACATACTACAAAATATATTTGATGTTAGCCAAAAATTTAAACAGTATTTGCTAAAAATCAGCATTTACCAATGTGATGCAGTTAACATGAAAGTTGCAAATGATAATAATATGTATGAGAGCAGCAATACATTTCATTTGCCATACAGCTGCGAAAGGTTTTCCAGCAGAAACTGAAATATGCCATTGAAAAGTGGTCAATACTTTTTTCTTTTAAAAAAATATATGTCTGTATATATTAGAAAATTAAACCCTGTAAATTAAAAACTATTTACATTCTTATGAAAAATAATAAAATTTAACAAGGTATTGATATTAAGACTGACCTCTTAAGAAATTTGAAAATAATTAAAAAATAACATTTGCATTGATATCTTTTAAAGCATATCTGCTTCTAGTTATACTGAAAAAATGGGATACTACATTCAAATTTAATGTTAGAATAGATAATTTAAATTATTTGCATATTCATTTTTGATCTTATTTTGTTGGCAGTTCACTGCAAATTATATCATTAAAAAATAGCTCAATTCCTATTCTACGCTGCTAGTGAAATTTCTTTTATAGAAGGAAATAGATTCTTAGAAAATCATTTATTACTAAACACAATAAAATAAATGAAAGAAATTATCTTACCTCAAAGTGATCAGCAATCGTTCTTCCATACAAATTGCTCTTCTGCAATTCGTATCCTTTTTTCTTAGTTTCCCCCTCCCACCATCAAATCTTTTAAAATTTGAAAGTTTTGGGAAGACATTCTATAAAAGGATAGAAATTTAGCTGGATCTTGGTCCGATTCTCGGGTTACAACAAGAGTACAATGAAGAGAACCTTGAGCATTATGCTCATGAATCCAGCGTCTTTTTTTCTACGCTCTTCAACCAAAGACAATATTAAGAAATTTTCATCGTCTGATGAATCCATAACTATTTCGCGATAAAATGAGAAACGTTCAGATGACACACTCTGAAGAGCAGAAAAGTAAACAATGTCCGATCTGATGTATCATTGCGCATGCGCGTTGGAGACATACTCCCTCTGTGTGCGGCCTGCCTCAGTCGTAATTACCTGTCTAATTAACTGTTATTTTGAGTGACAAACTAATCGAACCCACGGCATTTCTATTTTGCCCAATGCCTATGTAATCTGCCTTAACAAAAAAAAAAAAAAAAAAAAAAAAAGCAGTTTTAGATTCGAATTGAAGAGTTTTTGTAACATATTAAACTTCAAAAATTTATTTTATTTTCATTTTGCTAACGCATCAACGTTTTTTAAATAAGGTATAAGGATGCGATGTAATTATACAATGTGCTGTTACAGTGAAGCATAAATAACATACAGCTCTTGTGACAATAATCAGAAGCTAAATTTAATTCAAGGACAGCCACATAACCCTTGAGTGAAATTTTATTATTAATGGTACATAGCTTGAGAAAGATATCGTTAATCAAAAGAAGATAACCTTTCTCTGATTATTGCAAGAAAATTCGAGAATGAGGTTATAATTGACTTAATTGCTGCATTTTTTTAACAGCAGTTGAAATTTGGATTCATTCATCAACTAGACAATCTCAGTATCTAATTTAGATTGTTACCAAGCTGTCAATGTGTAGCTTTAGTGAAACGTAAGTTAAACAAATTCAAATAATTTAAATAAATAGTGTTTGTTCTACCGTTTCTCAGTGGTTAAATTACTCTTTCCTGAGCGAAATGTCCGATGAACCACTGTTGGGAAATGGTAGATATCGCCTTTCTGCAAGCACGTTTTCGGGGAGAGAGCTTGAGAGTTTTCTACCCTTGCGACAAGATAATACGGCCCTCTCTCAATAAAAAGTCTCCTATGATACTCCCTCTCTCAATAATACTCCCCTCTCTCAATAAAGTCGATTTACGTGCTCGTCATTAAAATGCCCTACAACAGACTGAGGCTGCCCTCTACTTGGTTTCAAAATTATATGGAAAATATGCGAAATGTGACCTGCTCTTTGGAATGCAAGTTTGATTTAAGGTTTTGTTGAATAACCGCAAGGAAATGCTGTACTTCTTCCTCGCACATTTATCAGAATAAGTGTTGGGAATTAGGAATACTGCTTACTGTCAATGAAGAAACCATCTCGAATGGCAAAGGATATTTGACTATTTGCGGAATGGTGTCAAATAAACAGGAAAGCAAAAGCTTGCAATTACAATATCCTATAAAAATGTAAAAATTTTAATAATAAATGTTTTAAATAAATAAAAACTTCGATATAAAGTTTAGATTTCCATTTTAATTTCATGTTATCAAAATTGTGATTTTTAAAGATAATTAAATTATCGATTTGCACTGAAATAAATGATGTTGAAGATCCTCTGTAGCTCATTAACAGCTGCGTCCAAGTTTCCTTCTTTTGCCAAAATGAACAAAAATTCAATATTTCTTTTTCTCCCATTCAATAAAATATTTTTTACGTACTTTTTATTCTTGAATCTTTCTTGTAATTTTCTTATAAAAAGGGTTCATCAAATTTTAGAATCGCTTGAAGTACAGTTAAGTAATATTCATGAAAGATGGAATAAAAGTACTTATATTTCATAAAAACCCGAAAAAAAATGAGTCTTTTTAGCTGAAAAAAGAAAAGTACCAAAAATTAATCAAATAACTTAAGAATATCAATCTTCATGTCAATTTTATTTCCTAAAATTCATTTAAATGTGTTGATTTCATCAAAAATTTATAAATTCATTTTTAATACCAAACAGCGTTATAGATACACTTTGGTTGTTACTTCAACGACGAAAAACTTCTCTGGGAAATTATTGTGCATCTATAAATTAGAATAAAAAGAAAAAATTCTGGCGCCCATTTATCTGAAGCATACTGTTTTAGCCCATAATCTAGAGTCGCGTTATTCTCGCCAGAAAATTCCCACTTAAATCTAACAATTCTCATTATCGGCGCCTTTTGTTTGCAGACTGACCGCCAAGGGAAGAGAGAAGGAAAAGGAGCGCCAACCTCCAAAGAAGAGAACTGCTTTTTTGGAATTCGAAAATGAAATGCAAAATTATAATTACTTAAATTCACTTTCTTTCTTCTTGTTAAATTTTAACGTGGTTACCAATGCTTCCCAAATCTGCTAGTTTAACTCTCACAGAAATTTTCGTCATTAATCAAATAACATTGTTTGTTAATAAACAAATGAACTTTATTGGAAAAATTCAATAATTTTTTCAAAATATTAAGTTTGTCACTTAAAAAAAAAAACACTATCGATTTTTTACAGTCAAAGGTCAATGTTTATTTTCTTTTGCCACGAAAACATTTTCTTTTTCTCTTCTACCACTCTTATTAGTTTGAAATTTAAATCAAATTGCTTATACTTTAAAAAATTATTTAAAATCAAGTTTAAGTGCTTTCGGAAGTAATTTTATTTACTTTGTAATTTTATTAAAAATATTCTTTTTTTCCAACATTGAAAGATTAATGTATTGAATGATAATTTTTTTTATTGTTTAAGAACTCATTTTAAAATGTTTCTTGATAATTATTTTTTTACCTAGTTTTTCATTTTATGTATAAAAGTCTATTTTAGTTTGAAAGAAATAACTCTACAGAAATATAATGAAATCATGGAAACAGGCATAATGATTATTCTTGCATTGTATATAAAATATTAAAAATCTTTGATTGTCCCAAAATTATTAACTAAACAAGTGAAACATTCTTGTAAACATTTGTCGCGAAACAGTCATTTTCACGAGGGCTATTACAATGGGATCTACAGTTTAAAGTAGTGTAAACTACGTAAACTGTAGATCTCATTATAATACTAATTAATCCATTAGCTGAGATTTGACACTAGAATTACTTCTACACCGCACATAGCCAGGCTTCAGGACGTTTTTAATAAAAGACTGCAATTCATTAACAGATAACAAATTTATTGAAAATCGCGCGCAACCACTCTTATGACCGATTTTGACGGTCAACGTATATCAACTGATCAACGTATATCTATTCACTGTTCACACTCTTTGGCGATTTTACATTTCTCATATTCAGTCAGACTGACCTTAAATGTTTATTTAAAATTTACATTTAATTACTAATTAATAGAAATTTCTTCTTAGCATTGAAATATAGCTAAACGACACACAATAGCCATCAATTCGGGCTTGCTTTAATGATAATTCGTTTCAATTTCTGTTACCATTTTGTTAACACAATAAACCAACCGCCATTTATTGTCCGATCTTTGTTGTAAAAGCATACCTACTAAACCCACTAGGGCTTGCATCGCAATGCACTTCCTTTTCAGCTTGTGGGTTTGTGATGAACTAACAAAGGATTGACCAGTAAAGACTGTTTTTAGTAATCGAGAAATGACTGCTCTCGCACTTTCTCACTTGAAAGATTCTTCTTTTTGTTGGAGTCATGATAAAGGATCTGCATTTTGTGCATATTTATCCACGAATCTCCGAAATTAACCAATCAAACCTAAGAATCTTATTGATCTGACTTTTCTCATCACTGGTTTCATTCCTTTTCCATTAACAATAAATCCCAAAATGTCTACTTACTTTTTACCAAATTCACATTTTGACAATTTTAAAACCAAATTAACAAACATAAGTTTCTCAAGAACTTATTTTATCCGTTAAATCATATCAGTCAATTCTTAACTTTGGTATCAAATATCTGCATCTAAAAAACACAAAAACTTTCTTATTTAACATAAGTGTGTCCCAAGACTTCATACATTTATCTCCGAAATTCTGATGGTGCATTTGCCAAACCAAAAATCATACAATTCAAACTAACCTGTTTCATCTGGGAGTTATATAAAAGCTGATTTTTAATTTAGCTTCCTCTGTTAATGATTACCTAAACCTAATGTCATAAAAATATTATATAAAAAAATATTACAAGACATTCTAATAAATCATCAATTCTGGGCGAAGGGGGAATTTATCTTTTAGTGTTTGATTACTTAATTTTTCTGTAATTTACAACAAGTCCTATCCTCTCGAATTTTTTTTTTTTTTTTTTTTTTTTTGGAACAAACAAAATACTGGATTGGTAAGAGGTGATCTTATTTTCGAGAACAACACAACTTTAACACAAGCGTCCACAATACTTCATGTACGTTAACATACATCAAGCATAACTTCGCATACAAATCATATGCTGTTTTTTCTTTCCACTCTTTACGAATATTTTTAATAGGAATTCTTCTCAGCTATATTTGTTTTTTACAGAGATAAGCAAATTGGTTTACTTCCTAGAACTTCATTAATTCCCATCTTAGTTAATGTAGTACATTTTAACTCACTTATATTCATGGCAAAACAATCCCTATAATCATTGATTAATTTCACAACTCTCAACTTTTTATCATAAGAAATAGTTTTATCAAATTTAATATCTTTCTATTTGAATTCCACATTTATCATTATTTACAGTGTATACTGTATTTTCAGTTGCATTGCCAAGAAATTATCAAATGGAATATTATATTCAAAATTTAAATTCTGATCTTGTGATATATCAGTTTACCCCTAATTAGACATTGGTTTTTCTTTTAAATTAATATCAAAAATTAATTCATAAAAGGAAAATTTATAATTTTTATTTAAAAAACAGAAATCGAATTTTTTCCTTCTAATAATACAAGACCGTTTATCACTTATATTCCGAATTTTTCTACCGGAATAAAATTTATGGTACTTTTTTAATAATAGGTTCTTCGGTTTTTATTTTTATTTGTTGATGTTTCCATGCAGACTTCCCTATTTAAAAATCAAAATACTATTGGAATACCAGCTGTCAATTTGGAGCCAATTCGGGCGAGACGCGATATCTGTTTTGTCTATGATCTCTTCTTACAATCCAGATCAAACGCCATGCCATTCATCATATACTACGAATAATTCAAGTGTTTCTCTGACGTCATCGAGTTTTTCATGCAAACGATTTTTAATTAAAGAAATGCTCGATCCCTATCCTATTAAGCAATTTATCGAATTATCAGAGTTATTTGTTTTTGCTTATTTCATATTAGCATTTAAAGGGAGAAAGATTTTCCACGTTTACCGTCAAATTATTTTATATCTTTGTTTTTCGAACAATGAAAATTGGGACTGTCTAGTCTCACCCACATTCTCTTCAAATATAACTTTTTCTTTGTTTTGGACAATCTATAGATAATATACCTGAATACTTTTATTTAATGCTTTTTATCAATAGTAGAGTTAAAATTCGTGTTTCGTTTTTCTTTCCGAATATAAAAACCCTTTCTCTTAGTAAAATTTTTTTAAATTCGCTTGGGGTTTCCTCTTATTCCTCTTTCTAAAATTTCATTTTGGAGGCCATACATTTAAATTTGTTTGCACTATTATCTGAATAAGGTCCTTTCTCAATAAACTTTGTGTTTTTATGTTTTCAACACAAGATTTCCATTACCGATTCTAACATTCTCGTTATGAATCTAATTTTTTACGGATTAGTGAAGTTAGTCCACCATTCATGAATCACTTCACTTAGATGAATATCTATGAAGTGATTACAAATAGTGAAAAACTAACTACTTTTCTTTAATTGTTCCGTGACAACAAAGTCTTTAATTTCTTTTAAATTTGTAATTTTAAGCTCATCTAACCATTTATTGAAGAGTAATTTTGTAACTCTAAGTAAAATCTTTCTATGTATTTTTAGTTATTTGAGAATGTTCATAAAATTTCTGACGAATATGTTTCTGAGACTTAGTTGAAATCTTTTTAATAAAAATTCTTTTTCGTTGTTGTAATTATTTGCTTTATATCGTCCGGTTTGCGGGTATTACACTGAGCTATGTCGTAAGGTAAAGGAAGTCTTCAGGTGATGTTAAACCCAATGATCTTCATCTAAATCTATTTGCTGCCCTTGTCTTTCACATAATATAAAATAAAAATTTATTATGGCCTTCATTCACATATTTTTGCAAAGCTGCTGAAAACTGCAAAAATCGCGCATTTCCTGAATTAGAATTATTTTGCATTTCCTAATTTATTTTCATTTTGCAATCTTTATTTTTCTAACTCAATCATGTGTGAGATGCTTCTTTGTCTTGTTTTTGGGCTAAGCGATCTCAATAATATTTTAAAAATAAAACCTAAATAAATCTTCCATCATGATGATTAGAATTAATAATTATGTTCTTTAATTGTATTACTTAACAATCTTGAGAACGGTTTCTCCCAATTCAGTTGCTAAAGTAATTAAATCTTTTTGTCACTCATAGAAACAACTAGAAGACATTTTTAAATCTCTTACCAGGAAATTAAAAAGTTTTAGAAAAAATGTCACTCACTTGAAGATTTTCATTTTTGTCCTAAGTTGATGCATTTCGTTATAGTTTTAAAAATTTCATGCATCATAAATTCATGATTTATTCACACAGTAATCTTTAATTATCGACGAGGAGCATATTCCTATTTTTATTTATAATAATTCACAATCAAACGAATTTCCGTTACAGAAATTAAAACAATAGGCAAAGGGTGATAAATCCCAGTTCAGTGTAAGCTAAGTGTATTAACTTAGCTCAATTTCCATTACTTTTACACATAATCATGTCAGGAAATTCTGATAAAAGTTTATAGTTCAGTGACAAATAACAAATTTATTAAAAATCGCGCTTAACCATTCTAACGATCGATTCTAACGGTCATCCTCCAGCGGCGATTTTACATTTGTCCCAATAGATTTCCAATCACTACACGCAAACAAAATATAGGAGAAATTCGAACCTATGAACAGTGAACCGCAGATAAAAGCGCTAACCATTCCGTTGCTATTGTGTAAAACATAATAAATAATTTAGAATAAAAATAAGCTCTAAAGCTTAATAAAGGAAATATTCCAAAATCTTAAGAAATAGACTTATTAAACATAAGTTAAAATTTTAAATCAGTAGAGCTGCCGACTGAGAAAATTTAGCAAATTAAAACCATGAGATATGAATTTCAAAGGTCTAATTTTCACACCTGTAATTTTTGATTTGTTTGTTTCTTACTCAACGGACATTATATGCACACGGTGCACTGTTCGAAGTACAAATCAGTTCTCACCCCTTTTTCGTCTTCCAGCGAAGAAAGGACACACGATTAATAAAAGATACCAGTTGACAGCCAAAGTACTTCCAATGACACCAACGCCACTTTGTACTCTATTGGTTCTGTGATGCAGATATGATAAATATATATTTCTTCTAAAAATGAAGACTTTGATTCTGTACATCCCACGCTACACCTGCAGTCCCGTAAATTATTTACTTTCAAGATGTCACATGGTTGGGAATGTTTTCCAAAGTACGAGAATCACTACAAATTATTTACTTATATATATATATATATATATACATATATATATATATATATATATATATATATATATATATATATATATATATATATATATATATATATATATATATATATATATATATATATATATATATATACACTACTAGCCATTAACTAAATTGCACTATACCAAGAAGGCAACATGCTACAGACGTGAAATTTATACACTAAAGGAAGAAGGTGCTGTGATATGCAAATGATTAGCTTTTCAGTACATTCCCGAACAAAGCAGTCGCCAGTATGCGACACCTATATTGTGTTTAAATGAGGAAATTGTTCAGCCGGTTCCTCATACACAAATTGTATTTGAACGTTGTTGCCCGGTTGAAAAGTTGTTGTGATGACTCGTGTAAGAAGGAGAAATGCGGCTACCAGCACGTTTCTGACTTTGATAAAGGTCGAATTGTAGCGTACCGGGATTGCGGTTTATCTTATCGCAGTAACTGCTGCTCGCGTCGGTCAGAGATCCAATGACTGTTAGCAGAATATGGAATTTGATGGATTCAGGACGGTAATACGGAACGCCATGCGGAATCTCAACGGCCACCTATCACTGGCAGCCGAGAAGACAGGCATATTATCCGCAAAGCCGTAATGGATCGTGTTGCAACCACGTCACGAGCCGTGAAGGTCAGAAACAGGGTCGTTTGGAAGACAACAAGTGTCCGCACGAATAGTTCGACGACGTTTGCAGCAGCATGGACTCTCAGCTCGGAGACCATGGCTGCAGCTTCCCTTGACGCTGCGTCGTAGACACAGAGCGCCTACAATGGTGTGATCAACGACGAACCTGGGCGCATGAATGGCGAGACGTCATCTTTTCAGATGAATCCAGGTTCTGTGTACAGCATCATGATGGTCGCATCCGTGTTTGGCGGCAGCGTCATACTGGCCCATCACCTGGCGTGATAGTATGGGGTGCCATTGGATACACGTCTCGGTCACCTCTTGTTCGCATTGACGGTGCTTTGAACAGTGTACGTTACATTTCTGGTGTATTTTGACCCGTGCACTCTACCCATTATTCGAGCCCTGCGAAACCCTACGTTCCAGCAGGATAATGCCCGACCGTATGTTGCTGGTATTGTACGGACCTTCCCTTGATACGGAATATGTTCGGCTGTTGCCCTGGCCAGCACGTTCTCCAGATCTTTCACCAATAAAAACGTCTGGTCAATGGTTGCCGAGAACGACTGGCTCGTCTGAAAGCGCCAGTCACTACGGTTGATGAACTGGGGCATCGTGTTGAAGCTGCATGGGCATCTGTACCACATACATACAATCCAATCTCTGTTTGACTCAAGTACTTGGGCGTATAACTGCTGTTATTACTGAACGAGGTGGTTGTTCTGGGTACTGATTTCTCAGGATCTA
Organism: Latrodectus elegans; assembly: GCA_030067965.1. NCBI lineage: Eukaryota > Metazoa > Arthropoda > Arachnida > Araneae > Theridiidae > Latrodectus > Latrodectus elegans. Next base: position 18,449,063 of record CM057813.1, on the reverse strand, counting down.
TATCCAGCTAAATTTTTTGAAAATTTTAATCACTTGTTATTTCTAGTATAATATATTTGTCCAATAAATATCATTTTTGTTATCTGCATTTCTTCCTATAGTGTAGCAATTTTAACTTCCAGTAGTGCATATATATATATATATATATATATATATATATATATATATATATATATATATATATATATATATATCAATTGTGACGTGCAGTAGATTTTCCTGCAGGATGTGCTGAGAACAACAACAACAAAAACAACAATAATCATAAAACCATTAAAATGTACATTAAACACTTCTCTCTAACTTTTTATTATTCATTTTATACCCAAAATCCATATATTTATCACATTACTAACAAAATCTCCAGTTACGTGATCAAAAACTGACTCTGGTTTTTGACTATAATAAATATAACATTTCTTTTTCTATTATTATTAGAGATAAATTGCTTATTCTATCCTAGCTGATTGTATTGCGTGCATAATTTTTTTACTATTTTCAATTCTGAAATGATCTCTCCACCAAAGCAGTTGAAAATAGGAATTGTACAAACTAAATGTCGCCAATTCATTTGCTTCGCTTAGGGGCAAATCATTCAGCGTGCATACATGCCGTGCGTGAATGAGTTACGATAAATTAATTTAGTGATGACTCATTACGATAAAGAACGCGTAATTCATTTTTAAGTTTTACAAAATCGAAATGTTTTTATAAGCATTCTTCAACGAATTAAAGGCATCCGGAAATTTACTTTGATATTTCTTTAAAAAAAAAAAAAAAACTAAAATTCAATAATTCAAAAAACGTGAGGCAATTTACTTTTTAAAACGGACATCTAACTGACAATAAATAGTGTCCATTATTTCATAATATAATATTTTAAAACGTTGGTCAACACTCGAGATTTGTAATTTTACATAGACGTTTTTTAAATTTATTATTTGTATAGTGAACCATTTAAATTTTTTATCTTTTATTTTCATATTTTTCTATAAGTATAAGCTATATGATATAATTATAGGTGCATTTATAGATATTTCATAGTTCACCAATTCTATAATTTTAAATCTTTGTTTTATAAAAATATTCTTAAAATTTATTGAACTTCTTATAAGCATTTGTATGTTGAGTTTAGTGCAGAATAAATTTGAAAATTTCCACAAAACCCAGAAAATTCCGTATCTTCATAATTTTTATTATATATATATATATATATATATATATATATATATATATACATATATATATAAAGTACTACATTTTCTGGATGTAATTGTTCTCAAAATAAATCTAATCTAAAAAACGAGCTTCAGCGCC
>CM057813.1:18341702-18447646 GCA_030067965.1 Latrodectus elegans | reverse complement strand
AATATGTATGTGATTATAAATTCATTAGCTTTGTGCAAATGTGTATCGTTGTATTTTTGAATATTTGGAATGTTGTTACATGATGGCTAACGTTTTGCGCTTTATATTTTAGAATTAATTTAATGAGTGTCTCTTGCTATTTCACTTCGCCTTCTAAATGACTATGACAAAAAGTATTAAAACCCATTCACTTCGAGAAATTTATGCAGTTTTTGGTGATAAATTTTGAAATGATATATTTTTATTTTAACAAAGCTCAGTGGAATATTATGTCACCCCGACTTTAACCTAAAGAAAAATATTCTATATTCTTTTTTAAATCAACGACATTTATTATCCTTTACAAAAACAGAAACATCAGAAAATCTATGGTAAGTATTCACATCAAAATAGGTGTAAGTTTAATCCACGAAAAATATTTCGTTTTTAGCTACTAAATTTAATTATTTTAATTGATTAAGTTTTTGGAAAATTTAAATACAGATACATTTAAATGCACAAATTATTTAATCTAAAATACAAATTTGCGTTGAAAATGTTTGTATGGTTTCAATGCACACATTTATAAATCATAGTATACTTTAAAACATAGCAAATACTTAATTCATATTTAAAGTAATACGCACTTATATATATTATACTATGTGATAAAATATTTTTTGTTCATTTATATAAGCTAAATTTATATAATGTTTACTAGCATGCAATTTAAAATATTTTTCTAAGATGATAAATTGCATTTATATACACATGATAAATGCTTCAAATAATTTTGAGTCAGAAATTAATTTTAATTTGTAAAAATATTAAATTGTAAATTCAAAATTTTTAATTATGTATTAATTTTTTTAGAATTACCCAAGTTATCTTTTTGATAATAACTTATTAAAGTATTATGTGCTTACATGTATTATACATACAAAAACAGACTTTCAAAGTAATATTTTTACCATTTTACTAAATTCTTCAATGTCTTCTGAGCCTTTCTTCCATAACTTTCAATTCATCAAATTTAGATATTGACAATACACTCTCCTCTTCCACAATAGTTATGCTGGGAAAATATATATATATATATGTATGTATGTATATATATATATATATATATATATATATAATATATATAATATATATATATATATATATATATATATATATATATATATATATATATATATATATATATATATATATATATATATATATATATATATATATATATATATATATATATATATATATATATATATATATAATATATATATATATATAATTACATTTTCATATCTCCATATCAAAAAGTTTGATTGAAAATCGTGATAAATAATTTAACTATTTCAAAAATTTCAATTGAATAATATTGGATTAATCTAAGCATCCAGTTTAATTCTAAATCCAATATAATTTTTTAAAACATTTTCACGATTCTAATAGAAGAGGAAAAACAATTTATATATATATATATATATATATATATATATATATATATATATATATATATATATATATATATATATATATATATATATATATATATATATATATATATATATATATATATATATATATAGTGTATAATTTACATTTTATAGTTTGAAAAATCATATATTCTGAAAAAATTAAATAAAAAACATTTGAATGAAACATTCCAATTAAAGAACTTTTTTTAGCCTTGAAAATGAGTAAAATTTTTAAAACAATTAAAGAGGTTGCAAAGAGTAAATATATACATAATTAAAATATAAAATAGTGATATAAATAAATTTTTTGAGAACAAGACCTTTTAATAATGAAATTTCATTAAGTATGAAACCTGACACGCTTTTTCTACATTGTAATTATACTTTTTTATATATATCAGACAAACCTTCATTACTTCTACATTTATCACACATCTCTATTGAATTAGTATGAATTTCTGAATTTATACTTTTGCTGCACAAACCTTTTTCTACTGTATCTTTTGAGAGTGGTTTAGTGTCACTGTCATAATGAAAGTACATTAAATTTTTATTTGTCTTTTCATAATTGGCTGAAAATAAATATTAAAATTATTATAATTTTTCAAAAGTAAGAAGGTGAGAAATTAAATACTAATAATATGTAATTAATAGAACACTTTTATATCAATTACATTAAAAATGATAATACATTAGATTGCCTGAATAAAAATATGCCTAAACAATTGTTTGTTTTTTATTTATATACCCATATTTGCTGTATAAATCATGCAAAACATACACCAACTTAAAATTTAAATGAATTATTGACGTCGTCATTTTAAGAATATTGTTAACTATACAATTTCTCGCCTGGAATAAAAATGCCTCTTACAATCTAATTTTTGATACATACAAAGCCTGATTAAGCCAGTGGCCTATGGGGCAGTTGCGCAGGCTCCTGCATCACAGAGCCGCTCCCAAATCAAATAGAAGTTTATTTTACGTTGTCAATTAGTTGATGAGCATGCTTTAACATAGAGTTCTATTAAACGAAACATGGAAAAAAAAAAAAAAAAACTCAGAAATTAAAAAAGGAATCAGGTATCATAATCTTTCATCTAAATTTTTTTTTTCAAGAAATGAAAGCCTTTCAAGTTACAAAAATTTCAAATAATTCTATGTTTGAAATAAAATTATTTCTCATATTTTAAAATGTTGATACTTGAAATGATAGTAAAATTAATAATAGTAATAAAGTAAAACTTAATGATTGGTAAACAACTTTCACTTTAAACTTTTCCCAAGTTTCCAACGGCTTTTCATCTCTTCTACTCAGACTTCTGATTTTATTAGTATCCTTATGTGGTGGCCATGATTACAAAATTATTTCTTCATCACAGAAAAGCCAAGTAGTTGGCACAACAAAAATAACATTATTCTCATCTATAAATTTGACGAGGGCAAATTTTTTGCTGATGTTGAACATTCTTACTAATATTATCTAATTAAAAATTAAATGTGATTGAGAACGAAAAAAAGCGAACAATGGAATATAAAAACTATGATGAATTTAAAAAATCTGATTATATTCATAAATTTAAATAATATATATATATATAACAAGTAATGAATTTATATTTCTAATAGCTAAGATAATTTAGGAATAAAAAAATTTTAAAATCAATTAATTTATAAATAAAAACATTCACATTAATCATTAATTTTCGATAAAAAAAATTAAAAAATTAAGAATATTTTAAAGTAAATTTGCGAGCAACAGAGTTCTAAATTATAGAATTGGTCAGAATTTTAAAGCAAAGCTTCCCTCTAAAATAATATTTCTCGAATAAAATATACGTTAAACTTCAAATCAAAACACAATGAGAAGTTAAACTTGAAAACAAAATATAATTTATATAAACAAATTTTAATGAATTTAAAATAAACTTACTTTTTATAAAATTGATATTGATCGAAAAATAATTTTTCAATACTCTCTAAATATCTTTATCTTACTGAGTTTTGCAAATCAGTATTCACGCATAACCTAATCCATAGTTCTCAAAGTTTGTTGTGGAAGAATACAAAATAATTTTACTGGTGAAAATTGCTTGTCAATCAATCCCACGCATTTTGAGTTTACCAATTTTGGCGTAATATTTCACGAAAATAAATTTTCTAACGCCATGATTCCTTTTGTATTCAACACCAAAAGCTTTCTGTTTCCCACCACCTGTTTCGTTAATCAGTAGCTACATAAAATTACCCCTGGAGTTTTAGAGTCCGAGCGGAGGAAGAAAAGAGCTACTTGAAATGGTCGCCGGAAATGATACCCGAATCCTCCTTTGACGAGGCATTGTGGGAGAATTTATTTCCCCTCTTCGCTAATATTGAGGAAAACATACATTTCAGAGTATGGTCTTTAATAATCATAATAATAATTTTATTATTAATCATAACAAAATTATGCATTGCCTCGCACACACATTGAATGATTTGAGTTTGTCATTAAATAGTAAAAATTAATTATGAACGTTTAAATAAAATTGGAATCATGAATTATTAAAATGTATTGTACCTATCATTTCAATTGCCTGTATAAACGAGCGTGAGCTTTGTAAATTTTATTTAATAATATTAAGTTAATTTATTACGATTGTAGCTCATTGATTAGATTTTCAATAGCTTTTCTTCCCTTACAAAACTTGAGTCAATAGCAAACAGCATTTATATGAGCTCTTGACTTAATTATTTCTTATTTTATCAGCAAAAATCAAAAGTTTTTAAAGCTATTAACCTATTGTGATATAATTTAAAGGGGTCAAGTGGTAATTTTTTATTTTCCTCATCTTTACTCAGATAAAATATTCCTTCATGATTTCAATATTTTTGACGTTTTTTTATTTTAAATATATATATTCTGATTTTTAACTTCTATATTTTGTTAAACAACTCTTTGTAATTCCAATCACTTAACGTATTTCACAATTAAACTGAAATTTCTTTTTTACTTTAAATAAACTTCGAGTTATTTTCTGCAAATAATAATCTATTCTTTATATTTTTAAATACTTACTGAGTTTCATATATGAAATATCAGCGTTACATCTGCTTGCATCTGATTCCTTCAAAAACTTCTTATAATATTTTCGTTTTCATTTGTTCGTGTTCTCTAAGGAAATCAAATGTTTAAAATTGTTAATTGAAGATCAGGAAAGTGTTGCAAAAAGATTTTAATGTACAAGAACTTGTAGAAGTACTTCAGTAGATTCAGTAGTACTTGTACTTCAGTAGATTTGAAAATACCTTTGTATTACTGAGTAATAAAATGCTTAATAATGTTCTTCTCTACTGGCTTATAAGTGTAAAGGAACACTGAACATCTATTTGACGGATCTAAAGTATGCCTGTCTAATTTATTTATAGAAATGAAAGAAATCCATTTGAAGTATGCAAAATATGTAATAATCGGGATGAACAAGGTATCTAAATCGAAACATTCTGATTTGAAATGCATGTACTATATTTTTACTTAATTCAAAAAGAAGATTTATACAAAAAGGGAAATAAAAATTCTACTTATATCGTATCATACTATTTCTATATAAATCGCAACAGTGATAAGGAAGATGTTTAATAAATACTCAATATCTTTTTTATTTAACAATGTCTCGTAATTTTCTCTTCCTAATTAATTCCAAAGTTACAGGATCCACGCAGGGAAAAGGGTAGTAATTATATTCTCTGCCTCAAATTTCACATTTCGTCAATTTTTAGCACTTGAGATAAAAGTAAATGAAACGTATAATTTTATGTGTTATTTATTTTTATTAAATAAATAAAATATAATAAGAAATTCTAAAACTTAATTCATATAATACAATAAAATTTTCCACACTGTTCGAACAGGAACTGAACCGAAAACCGAAAAATCCATTAATTTCGTCGGAACGAAAACCGGAGAACTGAACCGAAAATAATATCAATTTATTTCGGTTCGATGTATCATCAACCATTTTGCTACTGTAATCAAATTACGCATATATTTTAATTTAACGTCAACCATATAGTTGTTATTAAATGTACAATGCTTCCTAATTTCCTGTTTTGATGCTCAATAATACTTTCCTATTTCAGTCTCGCATGAAATTGCTTGCAGAAGGCAGATTTGATTTAATTAAATGAATTGGAAGAATAGGTGATATTTTAAGAAAAATATTGATGAATTATATTTTTCGCAATTCAGCATGCGCTCATCTAGATGTTTGTATAAACTGTTTAGAGAGACAAAGAGCAGATTTTCAGTTGAAAATATGATGAGCAATGCTGCGCCCGAAGAAAGCGATTGTATATAATTTACGCGTAATAATACGCCTCCTTGTCTAACTGGTCTGGAGACGTAAAAAATCTTATAACAGTCAGAATGAATTCATGAGGAGTAGTACAACGGTGTATTAGAAGTAAGCAGTCAACTAAAGAATAAATTAAAAATCCCGTTCAACTGTCGCCGGTTTTATTATTTTATTTTCACTCTAAACCAGTTGTGTCCATTGCCTTCCAATAAAAATTTTAACATATATTTTAAAGTCTTTATTGGAATGAAAACATATTAACTCATCATTAGTGGATTATTATTTTTATTAGACTGTTATTTCTCAGATTGCAAATGGGTAAATTAAAATTTTGATACGGTATACAGTTCCTAACGAAAGCTATTTGAAAATTATTAAATAAGGAATTATATAATTTTATGCAATTTTATGATATTTTAACTCATTGCAAAATAAAGTCATGAGATTTTTTTTAAAAAAAAAAGTTTAGCATATTTTTTATAAAATCAACTGTCTAAAAAGGAAGCATTATTAATAGAAAATAAAAAAATTAGTAGGAGCAGTTTATTTGGAGCCGCGTAATCAAATCTTCCATTCACGTCACAAAAAATACAAGTTGTGCAACATTTAAAAAATATTTGGAATAAATTACCATCTTTGGGAAAATTTAGTTCAATCATATAAACGAAAAAGAAAAATCTTATACTGAAGGTGGTAAAAATGAAAACTTCTTTAAAAAAAAAAAATAAATAAATAAAAAATGCTAGCTAGCAATAAAACTCATAAATCACTTATTTTTAATCAAAATTATATTGAATTCATTTTAAATATTTGTGAAAATGAACGAAAATTCGATATAAAACATGATAGTTTAGATTTCTGGGAAATATATATGATTATCTATGCTGTCTTGATTGAAATTAAAATGGTGGTTTTGAAATCTCTCCTTACAGAAATTAAAGTTGAAAAGGCATTTGCAGGTAGGTTTGAAATTTATTCTTCGAGACAAGAAAGATGAGTAATTGGGGAATGAAATACGAAGAAGATATTTTGACAATTAAAGGCCATTTTAAGTAAATAATAAATATATTTCTTACATAATTATCGCAAAGTCAAGTGCACCATATGATCGATATGTGATGAGAATACATGAATGGAAATCATTCGAATCTAGCTGTCAAATCTCATTTTGATAATGGATAACAATGTCGATTCTCAACGTTCATATTGTATACATGCTAGTTAATTGTATAAATTCACATAATATGTATCAGTTAAAAAAGAATAAAACCGATCTAATTTTGATTTTATATTTTTTGATTATTATAGAATTTTATTTTTAGAGCAACTAAAAATCCACATAAAATAAAATTATTCATTTTGTCAATATTTTATGACAAATAACTGAATAAAATATTATTACTTTATAATAATTATTATTTAATCATTATTATACAATGTATTTGCATGCTTTATTTTGATTAATTCACATTTTAAGTTGAATATATATATGATTCAGTTTTAAGTAGATTGAATTTTAAGTACACATTCTTGTGAAAGATAATTTCCGTACTTACGATATTTTTATTAATAATTTTTGATTGAATTAATCTTCCAATAATAAAAAGATATGTAAGTAGAATGCGGATTTGTTTTATCATATTATGGGAAAAGCAAAAATGTCATATGACCTAGTTGATTATAGCTTTCATTTTCGTCAGCAGAAGGTATCTCGACCTCTCGAATATCCGTCATATTCACTAATGACGGCATAAGGTCGTGGTCTCTATGTCCTTCACGTGAAATGATATCTCTGAAGGTGACAGGCCAAGTCTGGGGGTCTTTTTCTTCTTAATTACGAAAGCCCACTTTCGGACTACGATGGAACATCCTCTGGGTACAGCCCTATCTTTTCCACTCTGGTAGGGGTGGAATACGGAAATCCTAGTAACCGTGAATTCCACAACAACAAAACTACAAATAATATGAAATCCAGCATTTTTTAAGAATATTCTAACTCATAACAATTTGTTATTCTTAGAAAATGTGCTTTATCCTTTTTTATTTACATAACTAAAATAAATTTTTGAATTGGCTAATAAAAGTTCATTATTCCAAAAGCATTTGAGGGTACCAAAATAAAGTCCCCTCTATGTAATAATTATAATATAATTAGGGTGTCCCAATCCCAAGCTACACAGTGATCTATATTTTCTTTCTGTTTTTCTTCTCTTTTCCTTTTAATCTTTTACTCATACATTTTCCATCCTTCGACAAAAAGCAAACAAGTGAAAAGATGAGTAGCTGTTGCCGCTCTGTTTGCTTCTCGCTTCTCATGGATAGTGAAAATCCCCACGTGTTGGCTCTTTTTTTTTTTTTTTTTTTTTGCAGTAGAATTTTTGAAAGAACTAAGTGATCAAAGAGTCTGTGCTACACATCGTATAAGCATTCCATGCGACGTTGGACTTTTCCCCAAAAAAACATGTTGTATTAACTTTTTAGACACCAGCATTATCAAAATCCATAAAAGCATTTTATGTAAACTGCAACTTTGTCCATACATTCCAAACACTTTTATGTGTTTTAAATGTCAGAGACATGGCGTATATGGAGAAAGAAGTAATTGCAACTAAGATAAAAACAAAATTCTTTCCCGGAATCAAGACTAATAGTAAAAAACAGAACACAAAAAGTTGGCATTTCCTATTCTTCTATTTTACAAACAGAAGCTAAAATAAAGAACAGTTTCGCAAAGAAAAGTATTTTACCAATATCTGCTCTACTTTCAGCTTTGTCATCTAAATTCACATCACCATTAACTTCAAATAGCACAAAGAAATCTACTTCAATTGCCAATAAATATAAGACTTATGATACAAACTTTAAAAACCAAAATCTCGAGAAAAATGTATTAAAAGAGAAGCTGATATATCCTCTTCTGAAACAGATATGGAAGTGGATTCCTTCTCTACATCACAGGACCATTTCAAAATATAGAAAATACAAGCATAAAAAAACAATCAAATGAAACCTGCTCTGGAAGTAATTAATCTCATGAAATTGTAGTCGTTCTTTAGAAACATTGGAGTTTTCTTTATAACATCTTTCTGGATTCCTTGAATTTTTCTTTCATGCCTTTATTCTGCTGAGTCATTCATATCAACAGTACCAATTAGTTCCACTGATTTACTAAAACACGTAATTTTATCGATGATTATTTTTCTTTTGACACATAATATCCGATCTAAGGATCTTGCGCCAGTAAAATCAAATCTAATTAAACTAATTTCATAGAAATTTACTATTTTATTCATAAAATAATTGTGGAAAAATAAATTAAAAAGCTTTAAGATAAAAACAGAAATTTTAAATGTCCCTATGTTGGAAGATAAGAAAATGAATAAACAAAATTTTATTACATTTCTCAACTTTTAGAAATTTTTCAAAAAAATTTTCAGCTTTTCAAAAATTCAGAAATTTTTGAAATTCTGATTGATGTTTCAAAATTTATACCAAATATCATATACGGACGATAATGGTTCTTATTATTGTATTATATTTCTTTTAAAGACTACTTTACGGAAATGAATTCATTTTTTTTGGATGTATTATATTTATCTTTTACATTTTTTACTATATAATACCATTTATAGAAACAGAGCGACAATTTAAACATACATCAGTTGCAATCTTCGTGACAAGCAACAAGCGATTAATTTATTTATATTTTTAACTCATCATTTGACTTCTCTATTGGTTATCTTTTTATTGGTATCATATTTAAAACTTGCTTTAAAATAAGAAAATAATTTATTTAAATATATCTAAGGAAAAGAAATGAATAATTGTTTTGTTATCAATACTGTTTAAAAAATATTTATTTTTTGTTTAAATAATAATAATTCCTTTCACTAATATTCAAATTATTATATTAAATATTTTCAAATTAAAGTAATGTCCTTCTTCATTTTGATATTTTCGTTATTTATTTAACTCTGTTTATTTTTTTAGTGTACTGATATTGAATATTGCAGGTAAGTATTAATATTATAAAATATCTCGTAACTGCATCATTTCTTTTATAAATTATTTACAAAAAATAAAGTTCCAATCTAAATGTCCAATATTTTTGTATTTTAATATTCTAATTTCAATTTCATTGAAAAATTAGTAACTTCTATTTCTCCAATTGAAATTATGTTATTATGTCTCTATAAAAACTGCAAGAAGTTATATTGTATATTATTGCGTAGAAAAAATAATTTAAAAATCATAATAAATCCACGTTATAAGGTTATAATAAATTGTCTTCAATATTTAAGTAATAATTAACAGCATCAAAAGTATGAAGCTTTTAATTGAGTATTAATTCCAAAAGTAAAGTCACATAATCACTTTAGTAACAGTCACGTTTCATTAAATGTTATTTATTTATTTATTATTTTTGAAAATTATGTTTATAAAAATATTTGTGCGAACAAATGTTGCTATTTCATTTGAAATAATTATTATAATGAAATGTTAGCCTCAATTTACAATGAAAAATTACAATTTTGCATCTCTAACCTGATTTCACGGATCAAATTTTAAAACAGTAGAGGATAGACGATAAAATGTTTTGATTACAAATTTTTTACCTTAACTTTTAACAATTTATTTGTAAAACTGTCATGCTTATGAGAGATTTAAAAATCACTGTACAATTATTCTAAAATAAAAATTATTGAGAAATGTTTTAATATATCTCTCTCTTCAGATTTATCCTTAAAGTTATGGTAAACATAATTTTTAAATAACACAATATATTTCTCTTCAGTTTTTATAAAAGTGTGCGTCTTGAATCCCACTTATTAAGAACATAATAAGAACACACATTTTATCTTAACAGAAATATTAAGTCTGTTATGAAGAATAAAGAAATGTCTTTGAATCTAAAAATGATATTTTTATAATACATATATATTTTTCATAAATCTTCATTAAAGGTAAACATATTAAAGCTTACAGATATTTACAAACACCAAGTAAAATGGTGAAATTAAAATCTTTTAAGTATACTGTTCAATAAAATTTAAATTAAACCTTTTAACACTTTTTTACAGGAGACGTGCAATAATCTTAAATGTTTTGTTTCAAATATTCATTGACAAGGCACATGTATTATTCGAAATATAATGTAAATTATTATGTGTTTATTAAAAAAAATTTACGTTAAATTTTACTTTCAACGAGCATTTTGCTTTACAAGCAAGCATATTTATCATCAAGCATTTTGCTTTACAAATTATCAATTTTTGAATTGTATACATTTAAATACGTTTAACATAGTTATATTTACAAAAGAGCATTGAATCTATATTTTTAATAAAATAAGGACTAATAATGGTAATGTATAATTTTGTAATTACTGGGCATGAGTTCCTCAATCTATAAAAAATACCAATTCATTCTGCAGAGGTATTAAACTATTTTGTTACAAATGATAATATTTGCTTCATAAAATCGAAACTACATATGTTGAAATACGGCAAATAAATTTGAGTCCCAAAATCTATAATAAGGACAGTTTAAGGAAGGTAGAAGTTACAAAATTTCACTTTTTATGTCATGAAGATTAAATTATTTTAATTGGTCGCAGAAATTCACAGCAAGCAAGAATTTTATTTTTTCGGATTTGAAGGTAGTTCAAATATATTCAAGAGAACGCGATAATGCTCCTATTCTTAATCTTTTTCCACGGTTGGTTCCTCAGATCCTCATAAAAAGGAAGCTCCAGGAAAATACACACACTCCATTGACAGTGATCCGTACGAGAAATTAAATCTAAACCGAATGAATTGGGAGGGAAAGATCTTTTTCTAGCGCTGATCAACCATACGTCTTTTAGTTAATAGCATATGATTTTTTTATAAAATATAGCTCCTTAGAATATTTGAAATTTTTCCATTGATCGAGTCTTTACTTAAAGAAAAGTTCCCTGATATGTTGCTCCAGATTCTCAAAAGAAATGGATCGTAAAGCATATTGACTCATGGTTGCTGCTTGGGTCAATGAGTCAGAAGTGAAACATCCATCACACGTTTTTCAAAAGGGGCTGGGATTGAAATCGCCCTCTTATGCTTCGTAGAACGATGTCCTAACACAAGTCCTCAGTAATCTCTCTCATCAATGATATTTGTATCGCCTTAACACACGAATTAATTCGTTTTGCAATTTTCACATAAATTTTAAATGCAAACTTTCAAAAATTGCGAAGTGATATGCTTGTTAATATGTGTCATTAAAGATTTATAACGATATATTAGAGCATTAATTAAATGTATAGATATTCCCTTGAAAATATTGCGATTCGAATGCATAACAACGTACAAATTTTGAGTTTTATTTGCAATAACCTCTTTTTTTTTAACAATAATTAATAAGACGATGAATTTACATAAGAAATTAAGCTGTTTCATTTTATCCTGAATTCTATTCATGTACCCTAGAAAAGTGGATCCATGTGGTAAATGAATGTTTTGTTATTTGGCTTTCAGGTGACGGAATTGTAATTCTTAAATCTATCATTGGAAGGCGATACTTAGTGGTTTAAGATCATTCATGAACTGTCGACCTATGTATCCATCTCTTTTGCAAACAAAATAATAATAAGAAAAAGAACTGCAGAGAGACAACCAAATTAGAGAAAATGCTTTTAATTGTAATGAGTTTAGATTAGTTATCTAATACTTTATAGAATCCAATACACTGAAGTAGTTAGCACCAAAACATTCTGTATATTCCACAAAATTATTGAGTCATTCCAAGTTATCGCTGATGTAAAAAATCCCAGTCTATTTGCGAATACTAACATTTATTATATTTTGTAATTAAATCATGTGTGAAAAATTTATACTTTTTTCTTTTTTCTCTTTCTTTTCTAACTGTATTTCATTACATATATTTAGGTAAATTTATTATGTTTCAGTTTGTAATTGGAAAAGCCACCAAAGACTTAAAAAAAAAAAGTTTTTTTAGTCAGGTTTTGTGTCAGGAAGCTGTTGCTAATAATGTTGAACAATATTCTCTTCCTTTCTGCATGTCACGACCAGATAGTTTTTCCAGGGTTCATTTTCACTTCAGCCTCTCTTCCTCCATCAATAAAAAGAATACTTTATCGGAACATTTTAGACAATTAGCCTTTGAAATCATAAATAATACCCCTAGAAATGACAGTAAATTGTATACCGAAGGAAGTAAAACTGATAATACTGCAGGTAGTGGCATTTATATCGAAACATCTAAAAACAATATTTCTCTCACTCAACGTAACCCAGACTTCTGTTGCATATTTAGAAGCGAATGACTAGTTATGAATGCTGGACTTGAAGCCATTCCGAAAGAGAAAGATTATGAAATTCTCTTGATTCCGACTGATAGCCGAAGCTTAATGGAACTTCTCAACAATTATATCCATATATGTGATAAGACAAGTGTATCTATCCTTCACAAGTTGAAACGTGTGTGATCTCACTTGATCATGATATTCATTTCCAATGGATTCCCTCACATGTAGATATTTTCGGCAACGAGAAGACAGACTATTTACCCAAGGTTGGTTGCAGCCTACCAGCATCTGCATCTAATGAACTTACCTACCAGAAGAGAGAGATTACCGAAACTCGCACGTTTCTTATACCGCTCATCCTTGTTCTTTCTACATCCGGCTGTTAAATGATTTATTAAGAAGAATTAATGTCCCCCCCCCCTGATATGTATGGGCGAGTCTACTTGTGGTCTTTTTTGCTAAATATAAAAGAGGAATTTTATGATATATTTCCTGGCGAGATGATGAAGTACTGCTGGAATCAAACCTGAAGTCTTTTCATCGGATCACACACAATTTCAATCAATTGCGTAACAGGATGGATGACTCACAACACATCCAATATGCTGGCTAATATATATATACATATATATGTGTGTGTGTATATATATTTACACACACATCTGCTAGGCCATTTTACAAATTATTAATTTAGCGAAGTGACTTTCATTGCACACATCGATTGGGGGGAGCTCAGGGAACAAGGAATCGTTCCCGCAATAATTACTTTCGTCATCAATCAGTCTCGAATAATCACAAAAGCGGATCACGATACGAAACAACATTATGTGCCGTTAGATGACTGGATAAAAATCGATTCGTCCTAATATTTTAACAAGTGGAGGAGATGTGGAAATTGTGAGCAAAGACTTGTGGACTGACACATGTCTCCGTGAATTCTTGAAATTGATAGCAAATACGCATGCTGAGTATATATAGATAGATACGAGATAGCAAATACGTATGTAGAGAAGCAAATACGCATGCGCCAGTTAAAAGGAAATATTATTATTTTTATTATTTATTGCGGCTGCAGGTATATGAAGGCAGCTCGAACGAACTTATTTCCTATATTTGAACGAGCATCCATCCAGCATCCGATGTCATTTCAAGATAATATCAATTACGTTTTCAGCTTTGAATGGAGCAATGACGGAAAGAAGTGTTTTGATCCCAAACTAATCGATATAATTTCAGTATATGACCTGAAGAAAACGACCATAAATCCTGCCGAATGGAAACTACTATAGAAGAAACTTAAAAGTGAATTGTGGAAGAAACCGATGAATTCTTCGTGATCGACAAAAAAATATATGAATGATTTCCTACGTAATTATTATAAAGAAGTTCTACTACGTGAGGATGGATGGGACGTCTTAATCGGCACAACAAATCTTTGGGGCTTGGAATATTTAACAACGACCTGTAGATATCCTAGAGTAGAATTTATTTTCAATAAGATACATGGAATTAAGATTCCTGAAGATTCGAACCGGTATCCTCTTCTGTGTTCATGTAGTAATAAATAAATAAAATTAAATTGGGACAAGAGATAATATATATACTGTTTCGCGTCCCATTTTTTATAACGCACAAATAACTATCCTAGAGAACTTTATTATTAGATCCTTGAGAACTTTTTATTATTATTTAGATTCTGGTGCGACGAAGGGCTTCTTTGGAAAGGAAACACCTTTCTTCCGATGATCACAAAGTGCATCACAGGAAATGCGTATCTTTCCTGGCATTCCATTTCATCGAATCTCGTCAGCCACATGTACGGATATACCAAAAATGTACTCCAAGACGCCATTGAGAAGTGCCACATGAATTATATAATACCTTATTTGATTTATCGCCTGTTTCTAAATCCATCCTTCATATTTTAAAAGAACACTCTATAGAAAACAGAAATTCCCATAGAGTAAACATGTGTTACTTCCTTCGCATTTCCTGTAATAAATTACTGTTATCATACAAAAAAAAAAAATACTAGAATTCCATCGAACGTTTTCAATTATCGTGTTCCAACATTATAATAATTGTACACAGTTCTCGTTACATCTGGATGATAAATGAATAAAAAAAATTTCATGACGACGCTGGATAGTGTAGCGTTTTTCAGAAAGCGCGCCGAATGTGAATTATAACGAATTTCATTAACAATGACGAGAGTAGAATGATTTCGGATCTCACCGACCTGTAGGGATCTTATGAAGGAAAAAAAATCAGGACGACATTTCACATACGCACAATAATTTCATCGAATGGAAATATGCTTCGGTGTATGGGATCCTTACAATTATCGAAAAGAAATCATTAGGATCACAACAACGACAAAAGATTTCCGGTTCAAACCCTAAGCAACTTCTATATCCTCATCTATCTGAAGGTTTTTCTAGATCCACGTTTCATATATCACTAAATAAGAAAAATATATAACTCCTTTCAGGATCCTGAAACATGTTACAGAAATTCCATAGAAGGAAATGCGTTTCGATATTCGCATTCCACTTTTATTATTATTATTAAATCGGATGCCACTGCCACATGCTACGAATATATAAAAAATATTCAAAGATACTGGAATCTGTATTACAGAAATGCTATTGAGAATAACCTTATGAATTATATAAAGAATCGCGCCTTGTTCAATTGATCGCTGGCTTCTAAAACCATCTTTCATATTAAAAGATGATCGAAAATTGAGATTCCTATTGAGTGAGAAGGGAAACATGTATTTCGCTTCAGCATTTCCTGTAACAAAAAAAAATTACCTTACAAAAAATTCATATATGAATAAAAAAATTGTTCATGATGCACGCGCATTTTATTTAGAAAGACGAAATCAAAATATTTCGGGCTCTATATCTTCGCCAACATGCATATTTTTTTAATTTCAGCGGATGGCTGAAATTAAGAAATTATAAATCCATACGTTACGGATATACAAAAAAAAAAAAAAAAAAAAAAAGACGATGGATTCTTTATTACAGAAATTGTATTGAGAAGCGCAGTATGCAATTATAAAATGTCTTAAAGAGCCGGCTTCTAAATCCATCCTACATGTTAAAAGGACAACGAAAAACGATTTCTACTGAGGGGGGAGAGGAGAAAACAGGTATTTCACCTCTCTCATGTAATGCATTCAAGTAAATAAAAAAAATTTTTTTCATGGCGCGCATTTCATTTAGAATGATGACAACAATATATTTTGGATCTCAATTTCTATGTTACACACACACATACAGCATCGAGAGAGAAAAACCGTACGACAGGAAAAAAAAACTATAATAAATGCGCAATAGAATTTCATCGTCTTTGTGTTTGGAACCTGAAACCCATTTCCAGTAAAATGCAGAGATGGTACCCGTGCTTATAACATTTATCGGCAGACTGTAAGTAATATTTACATATGAATGAGAACACAGTGAATGAAAAAAACAGAGTGAATGAGAAATAAAAATTTGAGCAATATTTACAAGTAATACTTGTAAATATTGCTCAAATTTTTATTCCTCATTCACTCTGCTTTATTATTTAATTAACTCATAAAGAATAACGTGTCGGAAATAAAATATTTAAATTTATACGATTGTCATTTATTATATAATCTCTTGTGTAAGTTTCTACCGAGTAATCATTTATTCATAGCACATAATTTACTCTATAAAACACTCTACGAGAATTCGCCAAGAATGTGTAACTTTTATGGGACGCTGGGGAAGGGGTTATTATTTTAGTGCTCCAGCTGAACATTTCAGAAATCTAGCAAGGCTAAGCTTAAGATGATCTTGTTTCGGAAATTATTTAGTTTTCTTCCCATTTTTTTACAATATTCTCAATAGCGTTCATCTCGGTTGCATTTGTTTTATATGGACGTAAGCAAACGGATTTACTTCCTGGAACTTCATTAATTTCCATCTTATTTAATGTAGTACATCCCAACTCGCACACATACATTTATATTCAATACAAACAATTCCTATAATCAGGAATTAATGTTACAATTTCCAGCTTTTTATCATACAAAATAGTTTCATCAATTTTAATATCATCTATTTTAATCGCGCATTTATCTTAATTTACTGTGTATACTGACTGTATCTCTGGTTGCCTTGCAAAAATTATTAAATGGAAGAATATTTTCAGAATTTAAATTCCTATCCTGCGATAAAACGGTTACCCTACTCAGACATTGATTTTTTTTTCACTTTTTCCTGTCTTCTATTTTCGTCTGAATAAAATTTAAGTTGTTCTTTTTTTTTTCCCTGTTATAAATAATTCTTCTGTTTTGAGCTTTAATTGTTGATGTTTCAATTTGGCTTCCACTTCAGAAAACGATTATGTTTCGAATACCAGATGTCCAATTAAGAATCGATTTCTGCTTTGTCTAAAGTTTCTTTCCACAGTTCGTTCAACCGCCATAACATAGTCATTTACAAACGATAAATGTCTCAAGCGTTGTGCTAATGTAATTGCTTTTTAATTCCAAATGACTTTTCCAAAAAGTGAAAACAGATGCTACAGTAGAGCCAAATCCAAACAATTTTCTCATTAACGGAGTTATATTTTTTAATCGTTTGCTCCTGTCTAATTGGTCCTTGTATGCAAAACACGGCAGTTGAGCGATTAATAAACAAACTTTTTATTTTCCAATGGCGGGTACTTGGGTGACGAATTTTAAGCTGCAATAATTTAGAATGTTTTAAACTATTAAAACCGAATTTTGAATAAAAATAGAAAAAATGTAGTGCAATTAAAACTATTTACCTATTTTGGAGTAAACGCTGAGCCGTTCAGAAACGAGTTCCCAAGGCTTGATTTTACACTCCAGAGTTGGAGAGAAATGAAAACTTTGCAGTAAAGCTAGTTGCCCCTCACAAGGGGCTCGGGATAGCTGGTTTAGGGTTTAAAAAGGATTTCACAATTAAAAACCATTTTAATTCCAAATAGAAGTGTATTAGTCATGAAAAATGCAATACAATAAAGATTTTGTTTTTAAATAACAGCGGTTACTGGGTGACTAACCTTTCACCGCAACAAGACCGGAAACTGCTTCTTTTGGACAGTATTCAGAAATTTCCCCGTATTCATTAGAATTAAAACATTTAATGCAATTTTTATCACTACAGAAGCAACAATTTGAGTTTCGTTTTTCCTTCGAATGAAACATTCTGGGGCGAGGGAACCTTTTAAATTTGCGGTTTTCTCTTACTTCATTTTTGAAATAAATTTTTTTACAGCGATCATTAACTTTGCTCACATAATTATCAAAATAAGATCTTTTCTCTTTAAATTGGGCGTTTTTGTTTTTAACTCAAGTTGTTCATTCTTGTTAATGTAATTATACTTAAGTTTTTTTTTTTTTTTTTTAAATTATTATTAAATTATAGCATTATTTAGAACTCTGTTTCTTTTACAGGTTATTAAATAACAATTTTTAACAAAAAAAAAATAGTTTGAATAAAAATGAACATTTGATTTTGACAAAGTTAGGAGAAAGCCACATATTTCATGGAGCTTTTTGTTTGGTGGGAAATTTCACAAATTTCTTATCCTAAAAATTGATTTAAAACATTATCACATGTATTCTATAACTATGAATCACTGATCTAATGGATAAATGAGGTGCAACGCCAAAGGTCATTTACCTCTTTTTGTAGTTATTGGTAGACAACTAAGTTTTATATAAACACATAATGAAACAATGGATAACAAGATATATGTGGTGTACAGCTCCAATTTCCAACTGAACCCGTAATTTGGTGTGGAGCCCGACTTTCTCTGTACACACATGCCATAGTCACCCGTTTATAGGGTAGGCAACCATTTACAACCTTTTCATAAAAAGAAAGAACAAAGACAGGGGAGAGAGAAAATACATCTATGCCCGAACCGGATTTCGAACTCAGGACCTGCCTATTTGCAGACAGACACGCTGACCACTAGGCAAGAGACGGGCGGAAAATTGTTTATTAAAATATTATAAAGGAATTAGTAGCAACGATACAAAATGCAAATAAAACTAAGGAAAGTTATTTTTACACCTTTGCAGTTTTATTTTTAAATTAATGAGCGTACAAAAACGTGTAAATGAATTTAGATAAATAGATGCACTGATAATACATTTTGTCGGAAGACATGAGTGTTTTTTAAAAGATGTAAAACAAGATATAATAATATCCAAATATTAAACAACTATGAGGGAGTATATAAAACCTTGTATTTAATTATATTTAAAATAATTAATGATACAATGGAAACAACAAAACATTTTTATTTTTTATTGGCTAATGAAAATTTGAACTCTTTGTTGGTTATATGAGAAGCCAGGTTTCAGAAATAAGTGTTGCGCAACTAAATGTTGTAGAGCGTCTAAACATAAAAATTTACGCCTTTTTCTCTAGGCAAGACGGGATGGAGCACTGCAGGTGGGCAATAACTGTTTTTGAATGATGGATGGACGAAATAAAGATAACATCTTCTCCCGAGGGTTGTTAGGTATCGGAGGAGCAGTCTTCTTTACCGCAGAAATTAATTACAAACGCAGTAGCCAAGATTTTTTTTGTGTGTGAAGTGTAACAGTTTTTATTTTCAATTTATTACTACAGATGGACATTCTAATATAATTTGATATCATTCCGTGCAGCGATTCTCAATTTAAAATCAGGCAAAATTTCAAGAGACAAACAAAATACATTTGATAATATGTGACAATGTTATATAAATTTTCCTGTTTCGAATTTTCCCCATATTAAATTAATTTCGTTTCAGCAAAAACTGCAATCGGAAACGACACTTAATATCTAGAGAGGAGATACATTGGGCTAAGAGTAGATTGAGATTATATATATATATATATAAAATTTCAATCTACTCTTAGCTCAATAATATATATATATATATATATATATATAAATATATATATATATATATATATATATATATATATATATATATATATATATATATATATATATATATATACATATATATATATACATATATATATATATGTATATATATATATATATATATATATATATATATATATATATATACATATATATATATATATATATATATATATATATATATATATATATATATATATATATATATATATTCGTTCATTTCTTAAATTTTAAGTCTCAAAGCCAATCCCTCGATTGCATTTGAGACTGTACCCTGTGTCAACGAACTTTGAGTTCTTAGTATTTTGAAGAATATTCATCCTTTTTTTTAATGATTATATATTGTGTTTGTGGAATTTTTTTAACCTGTTTTTAACTAGTATTTTTGTTATTAATAACAAATTTTAGTATGCAAATTTAGCTTCCGATGGCGGAGTGGTTAGCGTTCCTAGCTTCAAAGACATATGTCCTGGGCTCGAATCCTGGTTCGGGCATGAATATTCCTCTTTCTGTCTGTGTTTCTCTGTTCTCTTTCCCTCTCGGAGAAAAAGACAGCGCCTCACTGTGTAAGTTACCATTATCTTCGCCCGTTTTATTGCTTTTTCTTCTTTAATTAATTCTTAGATCAGCCTGTGGAAAGACATTGGAAAAAAGTATACGGTGTTTAAATATAAAAAATGTCTGAAATTTAGTTTTTTTTTTTTTTTAAATAATGTGAATTTTTTCCTCCTTTTCAAATCCTACCAGACGAACTCAAAGCGCATGATTATCGCTCTGGCCTTTGGCTTCAATCTCTTGTAAGTTCAGATCCCACGTTGGATTTGAATGTGTATAGTGGTTACGATTCTTTAAACTGTATCATCCAATCTAATAAACTGACGAATGAAATAAATGATGATTGAGTCACAAACAAAAAAGTCTTTAAAAGTGGCAGCCGAATATTTAGCGTTCCGTTCAGTAGTTCGTAGATTCTTTTCCCTTATAAATTCTGGATGCTTGTAGAAGCTCGGAATCAGTTCCTGGTCTAAATAGTTGTTGTTTTGAGTGACAAACCAATCAAATACTTAGCATTTCTATGAGGATGTGACGTAATTAAACAATAACATGGTGCAGTTATAGTGATGCATTAACTACATACAGCTGTTGTAACAATAATCAAAACTTTAATTTCATTCAAGGGCTGCCCTTGAGTGTAATTTAATTATTAAGGGCATATCGCTTGTGTAAGATACCACTGAATATGAATCAATCAAAAGTAGATAACGTTTCTCTTATTATTGCATAAAAATATGAGAATGAAGTTATAATTAACTTAAATGCCCCATTTAACCACACTTGAAAACTGCAATAACCCCTGCTAGTGAATGGGAGGTTGACCACGCCGTACTCTTCCTCACACTGGGTTACTGGAGCTCCGTGGATTGGGGACGTGTCCACGTTAATATGTGACGTTCAAAGTCCTTCAGCTGGTGTTGCGTGGATGTGGTGATGAGGATGCCATCTCAGATGTGATCTCGTCACCTCACCGTGGTTCAATATTACGAGGTACTCGATGGTGAGAGAGTATTCGAAACTGGTTAACTTAAAGTACAGTCCGAGGCTCGCCTGTAGAGTTATGTATGCATGCATACACGTCTTAGGGGTGAGTGCTTGAGAGTTTTCTACCCTTGTAAATATGGCGCTCTATCTATGAAATGTCTTCAATGAATGCAAGTTACGTGCTCGTCATTAAAATACCCTACAACAGCCTTACGCTCCCTTCTACGTGGTTTCAAAATGATATGGAAAATATGATCTGCTCTTTGGAATGGAAGGGTGCGAGTTCGATTTTAGGTATTGTTGAACAAGCGAAAATAGATGCAATATTTCTTCCTCCTTGCACATTTATCGGAACGAATGCATGGGAGTCTTTCTTTGGAATGCATGAATATGTCACTGTCAATGAAAAAGCCATCCCGAAAAGCGAAGGCTATTAGTGCATTTACTACTTGGTGTAAATTATACAGGAAAACAAAAGCAAATGTAACATAATATTAAAATTTAAACATTTAATTATAAGTGTTTTAAATAATTGATAGATAAAAATTTTGGCATGAAATTTTTACTTCTATATTAATTTCATGTTTTCACAATTAGAGAGTTGTGGTTTTTTTAAGACAATTTTCCATTTTACAATTTCTATTTGACAAAATCAGAATAGGAAACTGGAATTTTACTATCGTGGATTTCGATATATTTCAGGATTTGACCACTTAAGAACGATATTAATTATTAGCTTCTTATAAGCTACCATAATAGAAAAGAAATTAATGTATAAAGCTACAAGTAGTTATTTAAATACAGAATTACAGTCGATAGGTAAGGAAGGCTTCAGCAATCTAAATCTGGATTATCGTGAGTCAAAACATTGGAAACCTTCATTTTAAAGAAAAAACTAACTTCGCATAAAAAAATTCTAATGATTTCAAATTTAAATTTTTCATTTTCTGAATTAATTAATTATATTTGATTCCTTTCTTAACATGCAAATGAAAAAAAACCCGAAAAAAGATGAGTCTTTTTAGCCGAAAAGAAAAAATGCCATAACTAATCATATAAATTAAAAATATCAATCTTCATGTCAATTTTGTTTTTAAAAATGATTTAACCCTTAAACGAATAGTGCCGAGTTAACTCGAGCAAACATTTCTGTGTGTTAACCGTCTATCCCGAGCCCCTTGGAAGGGGCAATTCACTTCACAGCAAAGCTTCCAGTTAACCCCCAGATTTGATAGATTGATGTGAAATAGGCTTTGAAATTCGCTGGCTGACGGTCATGGCTCATTAACTAATGTGAGCACCTACTCGAAAATGGTTTGAAATCTGCTTCAAGGGAAAGGACAAATACCTATGGTTTTAATTTCACTGCATTTTTCTATTTTTATTCCTATTTCGGTTTTTATATTTGATAAAATTATATTTTAAATTATTTAGGTTCATTGAAAAATTCATAATGAATAATATGTTTTAACTCTGAATCCATTTATAACGTTAAAGCAATCTCTGTCAATTTATAACTTACTATACCTATATAATATTAAAGAAAAATTAGTCAAAATATTTAGTTTTAAAAATGGCTGTATTAAATTTTATGCATCGCTTACTTCTTATATTTGAAATTAGTTATGACGTCACATATTTCCAGACAATCGAATTTACGATTAAGGTACAAATACAAATTACTATTATATGTGAAAACGTAGAATAAAACATAATATTAGCAGCCACATGTATAATTCAAATGAATTTTGTAAATATATGCAGATTGAGAATACAATAGAATATGAACTTCAATAATAATTGTCATATATTTCTTCTATATTCAAGAACACCTGATAAAATTATTTAGAATTAAATTTTTAGGACAAAAATACTAAAAGTATTTGAAAAATAATTTCATACTAAGTGTGAATCAAATTAGCCACAAATATTTGTAAAAACTTCTGAACTGAAAGAATATTCACAAAGTAAATTACAAATATGTGTTGGTTCCTTCAAGTGTAAGGGGTGATATCCCTCTGTAATTTAATCATTGAGATGACACTTCTCTGTGATTGAAGTGGTAAGGGAAAAAGCGTATTAAAAAAGTCTCATTAAAAATTAGAGACTAGTATCTTGACAAGTGCTTGGATAGGGCGACCTAGCTTTGCAGTGAAAGCACAAACTATGTTGCTGCTACAAGCAAATTTTAAACAAGATTCTTCACAGAACTACAGACGGTTAAGGAGTTAAATGTGTTGATATCATCAGCAACATCCTATATTTATTTTTAACATCAAGCAGCGTAATCGAAACATTAGTTGTCATCAAATTAAGAAATCGTGTCTGGGAAATTATTGTGCATCCATAATCAGAAAAAAGAGAGGCTCTGCGTTTTTATTTCAAGCATTGTTTTAGCCCCGTATTATCAAGAGTCGCATTATTCTCGCGAGAAATGTTTCTCATTAATGGCGCCTTTTGTTTTGCAGACTGACCTCCAAGGGAAGAAAGGAGGTTTTTTTAGCAGCTGTGGAACTTCCAGGGAAGGGAGCTGTCTTTTGGAATAGAAATGGGATACAAAAGTAATCATCATCGAATTCTAGGAAATTACTTAAATTCAGTTTCTTTTTTTCTTGTTAAATTTTGCATGGTTAATGCACCAATACTTCCCAAAATTAGCTTCTTTAATTCTTGCAAATTTTCTTCGTTAATCAGATGACATAAGTTTGTTAATAAACAATGGACTTCCTGAAAAATTCTATATCTTTTAAAAATATTCAGTGCAAAGTATTTAAAAAAATTTAGATTTTTTTTCAGCCAAAATTTAAATTTTTTTTTTTTGCCACAAAAATTTTTATTTTCTGTTTATCATGTATTTTTTATATTTATTTACTTAATATTGATTTTTAGCTAGTGTTAATATTTATTAACAAAGCTTACAGTTTTGAGAAATTTAAAATTAAAATACTTATTACTTAAATTAATTAAAATCACGTTTAAAGTTTCGAAAATAATTTAATTTGTAATTTTGTTGAACTCTATATTGCCATTTAAGTTGAAAAAAATTTTTAACATTGAAAGATTGCTTGTATTAAATTATAATTTCTTTTAATTACTCATTAAATGTTTCCGAATAATTATTTTTTTCTACTTATTTTATTTTATGTATAAAAGTATATTTCATAAGATGAAAGAAATCAATCTAGAGAAATATTATGGAACCAGGCGTAATAATCAATTTGCATTGTCATATCAAAAATTAGAAATGTCTTTGAATGTTATAAAATTATTGACTGAAAAAATGCACCATTGCGTAGATGTTTGTCACTCGATAGTCGTTTCACAAGGGCTGGGACTGACGTTTTAAAGCGGATTCCTAATCACTATGACAGAGAAGCCCGAGGTGGGGTTCGAACTCATGAACAGTTTAGCCAGAGCGCTAACCTTCTAGCTGCTATTGTGCAAAACACTGCGTAAGTAATTCAGAAGAAGAAGTTCTAAGTTTAATAAAAAAAATATTTCAAAATATTAAGAAATAATATTTTTAAATATTAAAAATAAGTAGAAAAATTTAACTTTGATAATGTAACCGACTGAGAAAATTTCTCAAATTAAAATTATGAGATATGACTCTTAGAATTTCTTATCTGAATGCTTCTATTTTCTGGTTTGCTTGTTTGTCGCTCGACGCTCCTTTTTTATGCACATGTGATTTAATTGGACAGGGACCAACAGCTTAGTCTTTAATTCCTGGTGATAATTCGAATCACTGAAAAACTTGAAAAATTATATTCAGTGTGTCACTTTTGGAAAAACTAAAAATATTGTAAGTTATCATTGCATAACTGAAAATTTCTGATTTATATATATATATTAAAAAACTTTATTTTATGAAGAAATTATGCTTGTTAAACTATATTGTAGCTATTTACTTTCATAATTTCACATTATGCCATTTGAAGATGTTTTTTCAAATATGATAATTGTACTTTAAATTATCCTCCTTCAATATTAATTGTGTGCTACTTATGAACGTTCGTTCAGCAAATTAAAATTGATTATGGCCCATTTAATTTCGAACCACAGCATAAGATCTCCTAAATGATTTAGCATTAACAACTATGTAACTGTACAACGAGAAAAATAGGAATTGATCGACACTGGCTAAATAATTGATCAATTTGCTTCATCAAAGGCCAGGAAAATATCTGCAGCATAATTAATGTATCAGATTATTATATTGTGTAAATAAGTACATTTAATTACACTCGTGTCCATAAATTAAGGATAATGCAAGTCCAAGCAAGAAAACAAATGTGACTTATTTGTAAAGTCTATTTATTAAACAAAAGGTAATGTGAAAAAAGATGCTATATGTTTGACATCATTAATAAAAATTGCAATTTTTACTCCATATAACAAATTTTTTTTAAAAAAAGAACCGATTTACAGCAACCACTAACATGGTTGGTATTGTGGTTAATATATAGTATGCTCCCCAGACGATGCAATACAAGTCGTGCAACGACTATGCATGCTGAGTATCAAATTATCGATCTGGTCTAGGGGAATATTGCACCCACTCATCAAGCAATGCATTTCAAAGTTCCAGTTTACTTGTGGGAGGGGGTTGACGGGCTGCAATTCATTGGCTAAGCATGTTCTATTGGATTCAAGTCCGGTGAGTTTACTGGCCAGTTCATAAATACGATATCCTCCTATTAAAGGCATTCGTCTACAATGTTTGTATGGGGAGAACGGGTGTATACCTTAATGTACAGTTCGAGACTTGACTGCACTTCCTTGTATCCGAAATTTTCGGAATATATACGTTTCTTACATTTATATCCGCGCGACTGTATATGCACTTTTTATACTTCCTTATAGTGGTCATACATTTAAGTTAAAATGATTGCTTTTTGTTTACAGCATTCCGGGGGAAAATTTCTGTCAGCTCCCAAAGAAAATATATGAGCTCGTTTTCAATAGTATATTTTTGACCTTGCCTTTGGGACATTAAAAGTAAAGAATTCTAAATGACTTAAACAAAGTACGTGTAAGCTTCGTTGCAGCTATATGATATCTAAAAAGTCACGCAACACGTGCGCATTACAGCTGTTTCCATAAATAAAACATAAACACAATTGAACTTTACCAACAATGTTCAATGGTGTTTATTTTTAATAATATAAGTGTATTAATAAGTGTATTAATATTTAATTTTATTTAAGTGTATTAATATTTAATTTTATTTAAGTGTATTAATATATTTTTAATACTATAAGTGTATTATAATATATGGAGTTTTATAATTTAATCATAAATCTAATTTGAATCTTCAATTTACAATGAAACAGGATCACAATTAAATAGAAAGTATTTTCATTATTAATAATAATTAAAATATATATTTAAGTAAGCATTTATAGAAACAGCCGATTACATTTAAATATTATATCCACAAAAGATTTATTTTTTAACAATCGTATTTGACGGCATTTCGGCTTAGTAGATTCACTCTTTTTTATATAATTTTTTTAAGTATTATTGATGTTCTGATCATTATAATTCATTTACAGTATTTATTGAATATAACATCATACAAATTAAAAAGGCCCAAAGAGATTTTCATAGACCCAGAAAATGTTTGAGCACCCCCCTTCCCCCCTCCACCGACAGACGCGAAGTCAGACGAAAGAAACGCAATATTTACAACCCATCGTTCAACAATGGTTAACAGCGAGTTCGAAACCTTATGCTCCTAAAATAGATTTTTTACCAGAGATTTGTTTCTTTGTTATTTTGTGGTAATTATTTCACATTAATATTCACTAGCGCAAAATTTGCAGTGGTGGCACTAATGCGTAAGTACTAAAAAATATAAACAAAATAAAGGAACAAACTTTATGACAGCAGCTACGCTTTTTTAGTTTCAAGCATAGAGTAACAAAAAAATGAGTTTCGCAGCTGAAAATTATAAAATTTTATAACGAATGCGTATACACATTTTTGGCGAAATAATTGTTGAAATACGGATTAATATGCTCGTCCCTTTTTTTTTTTTTTTTTTTTTTTTAAAAAAAAAAAAAAAGAAGAAAAAAAAAAGGAAAAGTATAATAAAACTGTGTAATTTGTCACTCGAAGTAAATCCATTCCACAAGGGGAGAGAAAACGTTTAACGCTAATGAATTTGTCACCCAAAGTAAATTCCATAGAAAATAGATCACACATTTATATTTAATAAATAAACTGTGAGTTTGACTTAACATTTAAATCAAAGAACAGCAACAAATCACTCTCTCATTTCATCCACAAACGAGCGGTCACATGATTCTCGAGATAATCCTTTATCGTTATCGTGAACATGTACTCACCTCTTCCGATGCAAATGACGACATTCTAACAAGAGGCTATTTTCAATATGTATAACTGAAATTTTTTGTAACAGGTTTTTTTATTGCTTTATAAAATTAAAAATAATATGATGAGAGATAGTTTAAGAAACAACATTGAGAGAGAGGTGCCTGATTATTTCAAATGCATCATTTACATTTTTGTGAGTAGATTTACGATTCTTAAAAAATTATGGGTCGAAATCGAATTACAAACGATCAGAATTTTGTGTAAATTTCGATCGTTTGTAATTCGATTTTGTTTATGCGGCGATACATTCTGTAAAGAAATAAAAAAAATTACTGCTAAGGAAATAATTAGAGTAAAAAATATGCATTTTGAAATTTTAAACAGAGAAGTGATTCTTTAATTTGTCATTTGAAAACGTTAATTAGAATTAGTCTGTTAAAACGTTGCTACTGTGTTTCCTCATAATAACAATATATGAATTAAATTTCATAAAATTCAATACAAATTGAATTTTAAATAGATTTTCAATAATTCAATTATTTTGTAATGTTTAATAAAAAACATACTTATAAAATAATATGAGCTATCAGTTTCAATTACAAACTAAAATTCTAAAGTAAATAAAATAATAGTTTGCAGATAACATCCACGCAATTATTCTCCCTCAACCCTTTCTTCCTGCTACTAACCCCGACTCTACCTCTAAAACATCGACGTCCTCCATAGATCCAAAGTAATGCATCGGTATTCCCAGCATTCTTTTTAGAAGTACTTTTGCTATGGCTTCCCCTCCCTCTCTCCCAGCCCCGAAACTCCAGGTTCTCGCCTGAATTACCGGTATTGATTTTTTTCTAGTTTTCGGGTATTAAACGTCTCCACATTCCGCAGAGGAAATTTGATCAGAAAAAACAACGTGTAAAAGGAAGAAAATTACATGCTTTACCAGAGTTGCGTCCTGAGGTAACCACCTGTAGATAAAACTAAATTGATAAAAATGTCCTCTATATACCTACAGTTTTATGTGATAATCGTGTTTTGGAAGTATTTCATTGCATAGACTTTCAGAGGAGTTAAGTAATAAAAGTATATTTATTGATAGTGAAAGGTGAACACAGAAATTATATATATATATATATAACTGATTACATCAAGTAATATATATATATATATATATATATATATATATATATATATATATATATATATATATATATATATAAGAACTTTCTCTTTTTAAAAGAAAATTTTCACCAATATTTTATGATTTTCTAAGGCCTCTCAAAGCATTGGCGAAACTAATTTATCTGTTTCTAATTTTGATAAGTTTCCTTTATCAAAAATCCAGTTCAAAAAATTTAGTTTTTTTTTATTTAAATTTTATTAGAATATGAATATTTCTTACACACACAAACAATATCACAACAAGTAAATATGCGTACCCAGGCGCGATGGCTTGGTTGGATAGGACGTTGGTTATTATTAGAAGGTAGTGCGTTTCCAATCCCAACCGAAGATATTCCTTTATTCGAATTCATTAACGGCAGTTTTTCAGCCATTAAGACCTATCCACTTTCGGGGCCTTGAATGCTCTCCCACTTAATGTCATTAAGGTAGAGGAAAAACTGATTTCATTAAGCAGAATAAATACGATGGGAAATTGAAATTTTGCAGGAGTTTTCAGATGATGCGATAAAATCCGATTTTTTTTCTTATCAAAAATATATTAAAATAAAAATATTTATTGCAGTTATATACTCATAAACCCATGAAAAATTTGTTTTTCTAAATTTTCTGTGACAAGAGCTTTATCATTTATCTTTAGGTATTTTTCAATAATTTTTAGTGTATCAATATACATTTTCTCTTTATTAATAAATTAAAAAAATTATTATCTTTGAAAATAAATCAATTTGGATTTCAAGAACAATATAGAAAAAATTTCAAAATTAATTCTCTAGCGAAGAACTTTTTTCTTTCTTCCTGAGTATGAATTTATTGCAAAAAACACGGGAGTGTAACATTTATCATTTTGATATTTCTGACAAATAAGTTTGATAGTTTTTAATTAATTACCACAATATGTATAGTGTTTATTATTTACATTAGTGTTTTTAGAGACGGGCGGACCACCTAGGGGACCACTTAACCGGGACATATTCTTCGTATTCCAGGGCTATCGGTCATGTAAACAGCCCTTGTTGACCATGGCCCTGATATTACAATTTTGGAGTCGGGATATTTATTTACCTATTAATTTTTAACTTCAAGAAAACGGATTTTAATGATTTAACATCTCCATAAAATTGTCTTAAAAAATTTAAATGCATTTTCCTTAGTTTGTTAACCAAATGGGACTATTAATAATTTCTATTCCTATTAACAATATATTATCTTATCAGTGAAATACTCTACAAATTGTTGATCATTAGTTGTGGAACGTATGCTATTTTAACAAATTTCAAAAATTCGATTATTACTCACTTCACAGTCTTTAGCTATTTATTTCAAAAAATTAGTTGAGTAAGTCTGAGCACCCCTAATTTAGAATCAACTCATCAGATTTTTCAAAACGATTGCTTTTTAAACATTTCCTTTACCACAGATTAAAAGAAACCTTTTATTCCTTTTTTTGTCTCAGAAAATTCCAGTGATAAACAACTTTAACTTAATAGGAAATTTTGCTTTTAAAATAGCTTCTTAAATTATATCATTCAGATCATTAATGCGAACCAAATTATTTTTATCGTAAAAAATTTAAATTGTAAATTGTAATATTGATAATTTATGGATATTTCATTTTTATACTATGAGACCAAATTTTCTGATTCCAAAACTAGAAAACCTTTGTTAATACGTCTTCATCTGATTTCTCATTTCAGATAATTAAGTTATGCCATTACATTATCAATACAAAATGCAGATAAGGAACATAACACTAATACAAACAGCAAAAACACTTTCCAAATTTCTTAAATCAAAAATTAATCTTTAGTACTTTCAAAACACACATAAGTTCAGATAAAATTATATATATATTTAATAAAATAAGAAAAATTTTCGGCCAAATAATATATAAATATATTATATCATTAAAAATATATTTTTTCCCAAAACTTATATCGTCTCAGTTATTTTTTCAAGTTTTTCATTGATTCAAATTACTAATAGGAATTACAGATACGCTGAGATAAAAAATATATTTTAACTGTTATGTCGGAAAATTTTATATTGAGGAATTTTCTCAATCGGTTACCTTAGTGATGAAAATTTTCTTCTTATTTTTAATATATTTAATAAAACTATTTCTAAAAATATTAAAATATATTTTATTGTTAAAATAAAGGATAATATTTTTCAAATCAAAATTTATTTCAATTGGGAATCATTTTGGAAATACTGATCATGGAATGGGATAATTTTTTTTTCTTTCAATAAATTTATAAATCATTTAAGACGAGCTTAATTTTTAAAATATCACAATGCAAAATGAGAAATATATCTGATTCTTTTATAATTTACTTTACGGATTTTTCCAAGTTGAAAGATTTACTTTTACATAAATTGAACTAATTAATTAAAATATATATTTTATATACTTAAGCATCCGAAAAAAAAACATTTATAGATATTTAAATTTTAAAATTTGTGAAAAAAGAATTTTTTCATATAAGATTCTTATGTTTAGCCAACAAAATTACAAGTCAAATAAAAACATATTTCCCCAAATAAAAACGTTTAAGGATTAAATAAATTAATTTTAAATTAATTATTTTAAGTAATAAGTAA
The DNA here is from genome assembly GCA_030067965.1 of Latrodectus elegans. Classification (NCBI taxonomy): domain Eukaryota; kingdom Metazoa; phylum Arthropoda; class Arachnida; order Araneae; family Theridiidae; genus Latrodectus; species Latrodectus elegans. The sequence goes on along the minus strand of CM057813.1, from coordinate 18,415,923 downwards.
TTTGATATTTAATTTTCAAAACATATTAGTAAATGTTTATACTGGCAAAGATGCGTATTAAATATTCAAATTGAAAGAATGTTAATTGAAAATGCAATAATATTTTAAATGTTGTAACTCCATATTTTCAAAAATTTAAATTTTCATTTCCTATGAAGGAATGCTTGAGAACAAATGAAATACTAACCATGTGAACAATAAAAAAAAAGAAAGTTTATGCGTTTTCTTAAAATCTGGAAGAAATTAGTTCTCGATCCGCACCCATTTCGTTTCCAGGAAGACGCAAGTAGTAATAGCCCCACTACCAGAGGCGGAAGTCACGTGACCTAGGGGGTGTGACCACGGACCACGTGACTTCCGGTTTATGTCGTCACTCTGAAATTTGTGTAAGAGTACGGGTGTATTTGTGTGACGTCATCCAGATGTTAGTTTCGGAATAGAATGTTTGATAGCTACATCTAGTGTTTGAACGGGAAAGTAATAAATTTATTTTTTGAAAACAATTTGTGAGAAGTTGGCCTGAGGACCAAGTTGTGGTTTTATTTAACATAGGAAAAAATTTTTCAAGAAATATCCATTAGTGGTTGGATGTTTTCATCAATTGTGTATTATAATACATTTTACCTTTTATTCTATTGTCATCCCAAAAAAATCTATTTTTTATTCATCTGACCGTATATCAGTAGTCTGCAACTAATTCGATGCTGCCAGGTGAGAATGTTTCTGCCGAAAGTTTAGCATTTAAGATGACACTGTAACATATCTGTTGCAATAAAATTTTCAGCGTATTCCTTTTACTCGCCGCCATAAGAATGGTATTGCTGATCATGCGATACTAATTTTACACAGCCTGGTAAAAAAAAAAAAGCTTTTATTTTGAGTAATGGCAAGCTAAAATGAGGGTTTGCGAACAGGGGCGGCAATAGAATAAATTTTAAACAGTGCTTAGTCGTTCAAAGATAAATGGCCAAAAGAAAATTCTCCTATCGAATGCTGAATACGTAAAACATTACCGCCTCACGTCTGTTGCAATAAATCTCAGCTTTTATTCTGCTACTACAGTAGTGACACTACAATTATAAAACACAATTGACACGACACTACAATTATAAAATCCAACATATATTTCTCCAAATAAAATTGATATTATGATAAAACTAAGAATGAAATTTTTCGAAAAAATTTGTTTATCTTTGAAGTGATTTGGCGCCCCACAGCGTTTAGGGCATAATAACCCCCTTCCTCCCGTCGCTACGCCTCTTGTACAGTAGCTTTTAAAGAGAAGCTGAAGATATTAATTCTGATATAATTGTCACTTATTAAGACGCCAACTTAATAAACAATGTCGATTTTTGTATAAGATGAAATGCATTGTTACGTCATGCTGTTAGCTTGAGTTTTATACATACTTATATTGTGTGTGTATAAATCTATCATAATTAATTCTCTCTTTTTCTCATACTCTTCTGCAGACTATATCATCTTATAACCTGTACATATTTTCAGAGTCTATATAGAATTCTGTAATGAACTGGATTTTTATAAATAAGGAATATTATTAGGAAAGCATTTTTATAATTTTCAGAGAAATATTTATTCCATATTAGTTCTTTCTCAAATTGAATTTTTGTAATTATTTTGTCAATGATCTTCTGTTTCTTTCAGTTATGCAGCACATTTTTATGCAAATAATCTCCGTTTTATTGTTACTTTTCATAAAGATTATTTTAATAAAAAAATTTTATAAAAAAATTTACAAATGAGGCACATGATATATATAATTAATTCTAATCCATCACTTAGCTTAATGGTAAAATTACATGGATTTCATTTTCTTATACAACTTAACAAATCTAAGCGGGCGAATTTTCTGAACGCGCACAAGACAATTTTATCTGTGATTTCGTAGAGTAATTGACAAAATTAAGAGCCATCACCACATTTCTTCTCGGTTTCACCGTGACCTTAAGGTGGGACAGAACTCACAGGAACCCAAAATTCTGAGTTCGATCCCAGCTTCTATTATACAACAGAAGACTGTTTTTGAGCTTCTGCATGCAAATCTGTCTGGGTGGTGTGCTTAGGATTTATATTACTCTTCTAACCAAAAAATCTAATTTAAAGATAAATCAAATAAACTACTGGGATAAAATTGTATTTTTATTTATAGATCTAACATTTAAATTTTTCCTTCTCCTGCCAATTTCTGAAAATTTTCAAAATAATCTTATCACAATTTTTCAGTTTCCCTTTAAAATCGGGTTAAAAGGTTTGTGGTTTAACACTTCTTAAGTTGAAATCTCACCTTTGTGTTATGTTGTCTGCAGTAGTGATTGGAAATCCATCTTGAACTGTATCTCTTTATGTCGTGTGATTAAAAATGACCATAAATTAAGTTTACTAATAACATGCAAACCGAATTCTTTCAAATCGAAAGCTTATAGAACATTCCCTCATTTGTTCTTTCCTTTATCTTTAGATTATAGAAATTCAAATAATTAAAGAAAACTTTTTTGCAAGTAATATATATACTTTTTTTCTTGCTTTCTGCTGCAGGTTTCTGTGTCACATAATTGTGAAAACGAGGTAAAGATTCTCTTTTTCGTCTTTATTTTCTTAAAACTAAAATTATTCAGCATCTTCCGAAAAGCAGCTCCTGGAGGAAAGTATGGAATTTACTGGCCAAAGCTGAATAATTCCTCGGTCTCCAGGCAATATGTCGTAAACTTACCACTTTTAACCACCTGTTTTGCAAGTGCAGGGAGGAATTGGTGTTATAGGGTGCTTTTCTTCTCTGAGCAAGTGATTGGGTTCCTGCAAATCTTTCTGGTCCCTTTGAAATTTGGCACCCCGAAACTGCAAGGACAAGGGTTTGCCTTTTGGGGCAAAACTCCTGCAGCTATTGACACGTATCTTCCATCGATATTGGTCTATTTAGGAACGACATTGTTTGTCATAGTATATAAAAAAATTTAAAAATAAGAATTTAATTAAAATTAGAATTTATATTTTAAATTTTAGTTATTTATATTACACATTAACATTTAAATAGTTTAATTTTTTTTTTTATTTACATTTGATGCCGCTGGTGGATTGCCCACTGGCGAAACGAGTTTAAGGCGTTTAATGTCCTTCTGCGTGAAATAACCCATCGCAAGATGATCAACAGACCTTCGCCAGGCAGGGAAACACAACCGCTCCAGCAGCAGCTGGTTTTCAGACCCATTCTTGCTCTGCTTGGCCGATGTTCTGGCCATTCCTCCTGAAGACGGTGGTTTCGATACCGGAACAAACCAGATGAACCTCTCTATCAGCCCAATGAGTATGCATACTCCCCACGTTTATTTTTAAATTTTCTCAAAGCACAAAGCCCGAGCGCGAGGTGAGGTCTCGCAGTGGACGTCAGCTTTACGTGTGCTGGTTGGGGTTATGTGCCCTCTAGGGGGACATTGTGGTAAGATGGGGCGCATTCGTGTGAAGCTAGAGGGAAACTTTCCATACATGAAAACCTCTAGCGCCCACCCCGAGCTAACTAGCAATTCTACTGCTGTTACAGTAAGAGTCGCAGTCCGCGCATCGACGTTTGTCTTTTGGTCTTTGTATTGCTTACCCCTCACCTGCTTTTTATTAACACTTAATAGTAGTTGAAATTCAATAGGGGACGAAGAAAACCGGTAATAAAATCGCTGTAATTTTGCCGATGGCATCTGCAGGTACCACACCTATTTACGTTTCTTTACTAACACAAAAAGAATAATCACAATTATCATGATTATATAGTCAGTGCAGAAATAACATAAAATTAGGAAATTTCCATACATGTTCCGATTACATAATTTCTTAATATTTTGAATATTTACAGAGAATACAAGTTTTAACACAATATATACCTATATTTACATTTGGTGAAATGCGAACACTTGACCTCTAAAGTGCAATAAGTTAGTTATTTTCATTAAGTAAAAATTACAAATTTCTTAATTATTTAACATTTAATTCATTTATTATTATAGTTTTTATTTTATTTATTTTAATTTTTTATTATTATTGGCTTTTTATTATTATTTATTATAATTTATTTTTATTTATTTCATTTATTGTTTTCTCAGGTTAGCTTGCGGCCTCCTCCAATATTAGAAGGATCATTAATGCTGTAGATCAGTAATGAATTTATTAACAGATTCTGAACTTGATGTAGATTTGAGAAAAATATATTGGCCTGTTCCATAATAAAATTAGTGTTTGTTATTAAGTTGTATTCCTCAAAAATTTTTTCATTACTAAAGTAAATTGGTGCATTTATAAGTTTTCGTACCACCCTGTTTTCAAAGTATTGTAGTGACTGTAATGTGTTAGCGCTGCATATCTCCATAGAGTAGAGGCGCAGGTGGCTATCCGAAACTGCAAGCGAACTAATCCTTGCAGCTGGACAGGATGTGGAGTCAGGGAATCAGAGTTATTAGATGTAAGTACAAGTACAAGAAAGTGTTTTTGAAAATATCCAAACGAAGAGAGAATTTCAAAGAGAGCTGTTTTTATACACGTGTGTTGAGGAGTGGCTTAGAAATAAAATTAAGAAGGAGATTATTACATGCGTTTGGGCACGAACTCTACAAGACTCAACTTAAAATCATTTGAAGTTTTGGGTTCAGCGTAGAATTGGGTACCTCTTATTTTGGCGAGAATTTGGCGATAAATTTTAGCGATAAAACTCAATTTCTGGCAATTCCGTTATTTTTAGCTTTTTCACAGACATAGTTTTTGAGATTCTAAATTTTTCTTGCCATTTAGTGACATAAATATCGCTTATTAATCTTATTGGTTCTTTTACATGAATGTGGGATATTACAAAATATTAACTGTCTAACCGCGTCATTGTAATTTTTATTGCACGCTCAACGCTAAAATGTAAGCGAATTTTTCGAATTCTTAAACGTTAGCAAGAGAAATAAAAATAAAGAAATAATATTATACACAAGTCATTCCCGCGTTTCACATAACCTAATTTATAGCATACTGAAACACGTAACTCATAGTTATTAACATAAATAAACCATTGAATCATGAAATATCGTTAGTTACGGTTCGGTTACTGTGACATGGTTATAACCAATGTTTAGTTATCTCAGAAAACAAAAGCACAAGCAATCTATCAAAAGAATAAAAACCAGAATTAGAAGCACATTAATTATGGTGCTACTAAGTTCCTGTTAATAAATCTATAAAAAAATAATAAATTTTAAAAAAAATTATGCTTACTGTACATAAATAAAAATTAAGGTTTTAAAGATGGGTTTTTATTATCTAATTTGGAGTTATGTGTACGTATTATAATGAATTTTTCTCGCAGTATCTCACAATTTAATTGAATGCATTTGCCCCACAACCTAATTTCAGTATTTTAATATTTTTGCTATTTTATTATTATAGTGCGCTAAGCAGAAATTGGAGGACTTCCCAACCTATTTTTAGACACATATAATTGCAGGAAGTAGGAAAAGAATGCTGACATTACATCGTTTGACAGAGACTTGTATCAAACTGGGGGAGCTATATTTATTAAGAATAAGATAGTTTTACCGTTTATATTACAGTTGTATACAACGACAATCCCATTTGCAACATTTACGCTTTCCTGACGTTATTATATGCTTTATCATTCATAAAGCCACCCACCCTGTCCAGTGTGCCTGACTGCGGATACGCAGATCATGGGTTCGATTCGGGCATGGGTGTACTTCCTCTCTCGGTCGATCCTTTGTCCTTTCTTCGTAGGAATGATTGCATACTCTATAAACGGGTACCTGTGACATGTGTGTACTGAGGAAGTCGGACTCTACACCAAAATATGGTTCAGGAGGAAAAGTGCAGCAGCCATGATGCCATCTTAGTTGGCACAAGACGGCAACATCATTCATATGCTTTATTTCATGTATGTATATAATAATTGCAATTGAATAATATTACTTTATTATTTTCGCTGTCTAAAAACATTCAGAGCTATAGCAGCTATAGAAATTATTTTATTCGTGCTTCTCGAACACTCTATCACTATACATTCTTATAAAAACCGTAAATAATTTTGAATTTGTAATTCCACTGCTAATTTATCATTTTTATGAATATTATTTGTTTTAATGCAAACACTTTGTATTTCTCTGTAATTATTGATTAACAAGCAATATACATACATGTATACTTACATACATATACATATATATATATATATATATATATATATATATATATATATATATATGTGTGTGTGTGTGTGTGTGTGTGTGTGTGTGTGTGTTTGGATACCCAGAAAACTCCCTTGCACTGACTTCGATAGAGTTGCATGCCAAGAAACAGAAATACGACATATTTTGTTGTTCAATAGTTGCTGAGATCGAAATGCGGAATTTACTTTCTAAAGAGCGTAATCCTACTGCTAAAATCAAGAGCAACTTATAAAATGTATTTTATTACTCGTTCAACTAATAGATTGCTGCTACTGATCAGCGTGCCTAACTGCGAATAAAGAGGTTCTGAGTTCGAATCCTGGTTCGCGCATTGATGTACTTTCCCTTCTGGCTTTCTCCTCGTATGAATGTGGTTTTGCCTACCCTATAAATGTATTGAAATTTAAAGTACGTGTCCTTGCTCATTTAAAGTATGGCATGTGTGTAATGAGTAAGTCGGACTCCACACCAAATTACGGTTCAGTAGGAAAAGTGCAGCAGCGCACCACATAATTTTAGCCTAGGTAGCACAAGACAACAACAACCTAATGAATTTGAAATAACACATGAATTTAAATTTACTATTTCTGACCATATACATTATAGAAAATTTCATAAGTAGTACATATTTCTGTCAATGTAAAATAGAGTATAAATTAGTGATAAATAAATTTCGCTGCTGGGATTTATGTTATTTTCTTAGTAAAATTTAGCACAAAATGGAAATATATACATGTGATAACTTTTATATATTTTATTCATATCACACATATACAAATGTAATTTGTAATGTGATATACAATTCATCATAAAATCAAATCGTCAGTATTGGACACAGTTAGGGGATGTGTAAAAACAACTATTTACTCAGTTTGCATTACTTCAAAAAATTTGCTTTGAATGAAAGGGTATAATTTAAATCAATGTCAAGTACGTGACAAAAAAAGTCACTGATTTATAATTTTTTGCTTCAAAATTCAGTTTTTACAGATATTAGAAACTCTTTTACCAAGACCCAACTAGATTTCTTTCTAGTCGAAGTCAGGGGAAAATATACACTACTGGCCATTAAAATTGCTACACCAAGATGACGACATGCTACAGACGTGAAATTTATACGAAAGGAAGAAGGTGCTGTGATATGCAAATGATTAGCTTTTCAGTGCATTCTGACAAAGCAGGCGCTAGTAGCGACACCTACATTGTGTTTAAATGAGGAAATTGTTCAGCCGGTTCCTCATACACAAATTGCATTTGAACATTGTTGCCTGGTGAAAAGTTGTTGTGATGCCTCGTGTAAGAAGGAGAAATACGTATCAGCACGTTTCTGACTTTGATAAAGGTCGGATTGTAGCGTACCGGGATTGCGGTTTATCTTATCGCAGTATTGCTGCTCGCGTCGGTCGAGATCCAATGTCTGTTAGCAGAATATGGAATCGATGGGTTCAGGAAAGTAATACGGAACGCCTTGCGGGATCTCAACGGCCACCTATCACTAGCAGCCGAGAAGACAGGCATATTATTCGCATGGCCGTAATGGATCGTGCAACCACATCACGAGCCGTCAGTCAAGAAACGGGGTCGTTTGGCAGACGACAAGTGTCTGCGAAAACAGTTCGACGACGTTTGCAGCAGCATGGACTCTCATCTCGGAGACCATGCCTGCGGCTTCCCTTGACGCTGCGTCATAGACAAGAGCGCCTTCGATGGTGTAATCAATGACGAACCTGGGTGCACGAATGGCGGGACGCCATTTTTCAGATGAATCCAGGTTCTGTGTACAGCATCATGATGGTCGCATCCGTGTTTGGCGGCATTGTGGTGAACGCACAGTGGCAGCGTGCATTCGTCATCGTCATACTGGCCCATCACCTGGCGTGATGATATGGGGTGCCATTGGATACACGTCTCGGTTACCTCTTGTTCGCATTGACGGTGCTTTGAACAGTGCACGTTACATTTCTGGTGTATTAAGAACCGTGGCTCTACCCTTTATTCGTGCCCTGCGAAACCTTAGTAGGATAATGCCCGACCGCATGTTTCCGGTATTGTCTGGACCTTCCTTGATACGGAACATGTTCGGCTGTTGCCCTGGCCAGCACGTTCTCCAGATCTTTCACCAATAGAAAACGTCTGGTCAATGGTTCCCGAGCGACTGGCTCGTTACCAAATGCCTGTCACTAGGGTTGATGAACTGTGGCATCGTGTTGAAGCGGCATGGACATCTGTACTTGTACATGCAATCCAATCTCTGTTTGACTCAATGCCCAGACGTATAACTGCTGTTATTACTTCCAGAAGTGGTTGTTCTGGGTACTGATATCTCAGGAGCTATCCAGCCAAATATTTTGAAAATTTAATCACTTGTTATATATATATATATATATATATATATATATATATATATATATATATATATATATATATATATATATATATATATATATATATATATATATATATATATATATATATATATATATATATATATATATATATATATATATATATTTTCAGTATAATATATTTGTCCCATAAATATCATTTTGTTATCTGTATTTCTTCCTTGTGTAGCAATTTTAATGGCCAGTAGTGTATGAAGACAAATTTTATTATCAATCATTATTTACAATTTTGTTACAATTATTATATTTCTATCGAATGATTAAATAATTTGTTAATAATAATTTCTTATGTAACCAAGATTTTACGCTTGACCATATGTATTTTCTTATCTTCAGAGAACCACTCCAATTCTATAAATTAATTGTGGAATGACAAAGAAAACATATAACTATGTAAATTTATAAAATAATTTCAACGAAATAAAAAATACTTATTATAAGTAAGTCTCTTAATATAGTTGCTCTTCAATATATTCTAATAATTACAGCTTAATTATTTTACGACCTGATGTTATCAAGAAGTTAAGTTATATATTACAATCTTTCAAGAACACACACACTGTGGAGTGCAAAAATTTCCGTAGACTTCATTGTTTCAAGGCAGATGTCAGTGTCGTTGTAGTTATTTGCGGTTTTCGAAAAAGTGCAAACTTTAATTTGTAGAAACAAGCAGCTGCAAACGTAGTACAATAATATTGATTATTTTCTGTAGTATATATAATAGAGTTTTAAATACGATATACCAAAAACGTACCAAGGAGTTAAATTTTAACAAGCGATATTTTTTCAGTTTAAAGGACTTCTTTTTCGTAAGTAGTATTAATTATGAATGATTTTGGAAATACTACGCTAAATTGCAATCTCTGTGGAAAGACTTTCACGGAAATCAGACATTTCTGATTTCATAAAATTTTACATAGATGTCAGCTACTCTGCAATCATAAATATAATCAGCGTTTAAACTTGCTAGTAATCGCAAGTGTCATTACAGATTTCAAGCAGAGCCGAAGAAGTACAAGTGAAAACATTATGAGAAAAGCTTCTCCCGGGAATATGATAGCAAGGTTCACGAGAAGATTCTCAGTGAGTGACAATAAAAATGTCAGAAATGTGATAAAGTATTCTCTCCACTAAGTATTCTTAAGGGACACATAAGGCTTCACATACGTGAGCGGCCGTATTTGTAGATATATTGTCATACATAATTTACTCACTCGGAGGATGTGTTGACTCTCCTAAGGACACAAACATGTGACAGACCGTTTCAGAGCACGCTATTTGCTCAAGCGCATCGGGTACTCTCAATACTCACTCAAGTACTCACACAGGTGAGCGGCCACACGAGTGTGAGTTATGTCATCAAAGATCCTCTCAATCAAGCACTCTTAAGAGACACCTCAAACTTCACACAGGTGGGCAGTGTGAACATTGTAACAGAAGATTTACTCAATCGGTTCAGTTGAAGAAACATCAGAGAGTCCTCAAAGAATAGAAATAATAGTTGTCTATAAAGATGTCACGTTTTTTCCTTCAAATCTGTTAATTTTAGCGCACACGAGAAAAGAACAGCACAGAATTGGAGAACGACGAATTACCTTCCAAATGTATTGAATCTAAACAATGTTAAAATGTTAGCTCTATTGGGAAGATGACAAATGATCTTCTTTAAGATGAATTATTCTACGAGGCTCTTAGGAGCCAAAAAACCGGACATACAAATGAACTTTGTAAGGAAGGATGTCATTTTAATTGTATTTAAATTTTTTTGTTATCTTGTAACAGAACATTGCATATTAAAACATGTTTATAATAGTTATTTGTCATTATTCGAAATGTTTTTGACTAATACGATTGGCAGCTTAAATTTTTTAATGAGTTGATGTTATATGTGTAAGAAACTTACGAAATGCAGAACCAAAGAATTAAATTTAAAACATTACAAATATTCCATTTTACCAAACTGTGCTTCTGGTAAATGGTTACATTTACTAATTTATAGAAATATACACTTTGTTTAAAAATTATTAAAACACCAAATGTATTTTTTATTAATATTACATAATTGCATTAAACATTTAAAAAAGTATAAGAAAATATAAATGGTATTATGAAAAATGGATTAATTTATTATGAAAAATGGATTAATTTATTATATTAAATTAACCGTATTCATTCTGTTTTAGCAATATTCTTATTTTTAAGATTTTAACAAGGATTTAAATCTCAAATTATTAAAAAAATTTCGGCAAAATAAAAAATATTCTTTCACGGTAATCCTTGTACTGGGAAAGAAAAAATAATCTTAACTCCTGTGTTAAATATTTTCATCTAATGTTTAAAGATAAATCTTTAAAAACCACTAAATAATTGCACATTTTATATACTTTTTTATGAATTGAATAATTATATAATTATAACTTATTGACAAAAATTATTGAATTATTGAAAAATATGTCAAAGTTTATTTCCTCTAGAAGATGCTTAGTAACAGTTTTGCTGACTGATTGAGGGAAACATATTGGAATAGTACCAAAATTTACTATAATAATTAAATAATTTTAACTATAACGTTTTCCTTAATATTTGCGTAACATTTATCTTGTAGTTGTGATTGCATTTTTGTATATTTATATTACACTTTCAGACTAAAAGTGTATATTAACGTTTAATTTGCAAGTCTTATAATTTAAAAAATAATGTAAATAGTTAATATAATTTTTTTTTTAATTTTAGAAAAATAGGATTCAGTTTATGAAAGTCTTAGTATAATTTTTATCTTTTCAAATAATTTATCCAGTTGTTCAAATACAACTCTCACGTTTTGAAATATTTCCAAAAACTTATTTATAAGTGCATTTTAAATTTTACAAAGTGATAGAATTGTGAATGATTCGAAATGCATAGCTACTCTAAATTCAAAATTAAATTTATTCTTCATAAATTTAGATATACAAACGTAATAATTGTGTATAAAATGTCAAAAGAAAATTTTATTTATGTAGTAATTATCATTTGATTTTCAAAGATATTTCGATAAATTAACATTAAAATTTTTAAGTTCAAAATTGTTTTTCATTTCATAAATACTTTTTCTGATGTAAATGATACGAACTTGTTAAGGATAAGTTTACTAAATTTTGTTGAAAGTATCAAGTGCAACCCTTCTACCAAAAAAAAAAAAAAAAAAAAAAAAGAAAGAAAGAATTGAAGAATTATACTGCTTTTGGAGACGATCCCAATAAATCAGAAATTTATTTAAAATATTTAAATTTCTACGATATTGAAGTCAAAAAATTTAACCAAGGTGTTTTTTTAAAAAGCTAAAAAGGATTGAATATATACTAAAAAATTTATGTGCGATCAATTTTAGTTTTCTTTAAAAAAATGCTTTGGTTAAATTTTTGATAAATTATTTTTGCATAATTCTAATTAAAATTCATGTCAAATTTATAATATTTAAGGAATTTTTAGTTTCAAAACAATAATTAGTTACAAAATAAATATTTATGTGCACTATAATTCAATATCTGGATTTGTCAATTTGCCAGAAATGATGCTTCTATTTATAGGTTCATTATTAATAATTAAAGCAATAGAAAATGCGAAAAAAATGCAGTTTTTATTCCTCGATCTGTAATAAAATATTTTAAGATCTACAGAATAATAAAAATATTTACTCTCATAAAATTTCACGAGAAATGTAAGAAGTATGTTGAATTTCAAAGCAATGACAAAATGCTTTTAGTACATGTAAATGTGATTTTTTCTCTTGTGCCAGCTAAGCTGACAATATGGGGTGCATTATGCTAAGCTGATAATATGGGGTGCCACTTTTCCATATTGCACCATATTTGGTGTGGAGTCCGACTGCTCCAGTATACACATGCCATAGGGACCCGTTTATAAGATAGGCCACCATTCAACCTCATTCATACACAGAAAGGACAAGAAAGACAGGATAGATAGAGAAATAATACATCCCTGCCCGAACCGGGATTCGAACCCAGGACCTCCCTATCCGCAGTCAGGCACTCTGAACACTAGACAGGGTGGTCGGCATGTAATTATGATAATCCTTTGTATAAACTTTTAGATATTTCAACAGTATAGGAAATAAAAGAGAACGGTACTCCAATGTTATCAAACAAGTACTCAATTTGTGCAAAAAAAATTTAATTTTAGATATTTCATTTAATTTTCTGAATGATATCTTAAATTTAAATCATAAATTTATGATCTTATCTTAGTTGATTTAGTTTACCAGAACTTTGGAAGATATTATTAGTACAAGGATTTTAACTGTATCCGAAGCTATAATTTAAAGTGCCTAATAGTAATACAGATCTGCATCCGTGGTTGACCCGAAAGCAAAAATTTTTAAACCAAGGCCAAAAGAACCATCGAGGCTGAACATTTGCAAATGACCTCTGGGTTCTGATTCTTGTGCCTTTGAAGCCAATTCATCTACTCGTTTCATACTGATAGGCCCACTAAGCAATTTTCATGCAGAGAATGTTTTCTGATAACAAAAACTTCTCACATCTATTGATAATATACAAATGTTAAAAAAAATAACGTTAGGAAGATCTTCTTATTCAAATTGCCTCAAAACAAGCTTCGGTATAATCAATAATTTAAAAAAATGGGTTCATTTTTAGTCAAAACATCATTTCATAAAACTTTAAATGAGTCTCGATGTCTCTTCTAACATGGATTACTTGTTACGGAAGGAGAATTTTTGGAAGAGCTATGTGATCCAGGGGTTTTTTGTGCTGCACGTTTTATAAGCATTCGATGCTACCAAAATTCATAAAAGCAGGTTATGAGTTGCACACAAACTTCATCTATACTTTCCTAACCCTTTTAAATATTTGAAATATCAGAGATATGGTCATTCTCAGTACACCTGTAGGAATAGTAATTCTATATGGCGAAAATGAGTACAATTTGATCAGGAAAATAATGCCTGTACTTTAGATATTTTCAAGTGGTGTAACTGTTCTTGCGCACCTGCTGCATTTTTCCAAATCTTGCCCTATATGGATCTTGAAGAAACAAGTAATTTCAACAAAACATTTTCTCTAAAGTAGGACAAATGTTTAGCAACAGAACACCAAAAGTTGGCGTTTCTTCTACTTTACAAATAGATTAAAAAATGAACAACAATCCAGAAAAGAAAAGTAGTTAACTAATATCTGATCCACTTTTAACTATGTCTTCTAAATCCACTTTACAATCAACTCCTAGTAGCACTAAGAATTCTTCTTCAGATATCAGTAAATCTAAGACTGATGATACAAAAATTAAAAGAAAAAACAAAATCATCAAAAAAATATTCAAAGAAAAATTGATATATCCTCTTCTGAAATAGTTATTAAAATAGATTCTACCTCAACATCTCAGACGTTTCAAAATGTAGAAAAAACAAGTACAATTAGCAATTAAATGAAACTTCCTCTAGATGAAATTAATTTCTTGAAATTGTCGTAGTTCGTTGAAAACATTGTTTTTTTTTATGATTTTTATCTATCTCATTTTGTTTTTGGTGCAGTTTATTCCATCTGAAGATCAAGCACCAGTAAAATCAAAACAAATCCGAATCTTCACCTAGGTACCATAGTGTATCTACGCTTTTAATAATTAATATATCTTATTAAATTCTCATAACATATTAAATTTTTGTAGATTGTCCCTTATACCTACCTGCTTAACAGTCATTTGAGTATCATTTAACAAATAAAAGAATTGTAAACATAATTCATGCGATAAAAAATTAGATGATAGCAAATTCTTTACTTCAAATATTAAAGAGAAAACGTGAGTGACTGCTAATAGTTGATTATTTTGTGTATTTGTTATTAACGAGTGTGATTATATGAATGTATATAGTGGATGATATTTCTCCTGAAATGAATTCTCAAGCGGTATTACAAAAAATGTTCTATATAGATTTCTGAAACAACTTATTTGTAGCATTCTGCCATTATGGACAATAATTTACATGAAATTTTATTTTCAGAGTTCATGATATCACTTATAACATTAAACAGCCATATAGGAGTAAACATCGTGAATTATGATTAAAAATTCCTGATATGTGATCAGCGCACAATCAAAATTTATGCTTTCATCGACCCTGTAATCAACAAATGCTTATTTATTTTTTTTACTTTTGTTCAGTTTTTAGAAGAGAGCTAATTGCAAGTAATGAGGGGCTTGAGGCTGTCCTATATATGAAGGATTATGGAGAACTTTGGATTTTATCAGATAGCCGTAGCTTACTTCAACATCTTCAGAAATGGTTTCTGATCGGTTACCTGACGAGCATCTCAATCTTGAATAGGTTAAAACAGATATCGCAGCATCATGAGATTCATTTACAGTGGATCCCTTCACACGTAGATATCCTTGGGTACGAGCTTGCAAGGGAGGGATGCAATCAACCGATTTCAACTCCATCTACCCTTACCTTTCAGGAGTTGTACTCCCGGAGAAAGGAACAAATCATGGCGGATTGGAGGATTCCTCCATCTCACCACTGGTATATGGGTAGGAAGCCGGGAAATGCCCTTGCTCTCGACTGTGATAGAGGTTCCTCAACTGCGCTTACGAGACTCGCCAGTGGGCGCATTAAGTGTCTCGTTTTTTTAGGGAAGAAAGAAGTACGACTCCTGCTCAAAGTGCGGTGTTCACGAGGCTTCGCCACGCCACATTTTGGATTGTTTGGGCCTCTCTAGGGAGGTCATCTATCAAACTCACCCTTCTTGGGCTGGACTTTTTAAGAGTCAACGGAATTCTAGATCTTGTTTGACTCCGTCAGACTATGGAGGATAAGAAAGAAAACAAATGTTTATAGTTGAAAGCAGAAATTTACTTTATGCGATTTTGTTTCTCTTTTTTAATATTTTTACAAAATATTTACAAATTATTACTTGAACTCTTATATTAATTTTAATTATTAAGAGTTCATTACACATTCCCATACATCATTACACATTAATAATTTTAGAAATTTTAAAATAAAGGAATGATGTTATGTGCGTAATACGAGACTAAAGATTCAAATCAAGTTTTGAGCAAATATAGATCAAACCTGTCATAAAAAGGACAAAAAAAAAAATCTGTAATAATTGTCTAAGTCCTAAAATTAAGGTATATGTTCTGGAAACAAATAACTACATTTTATTCATTTTTTAAACATATTTTTTGATTCTCATAGGTACAGATTAAATTTATCTTACATTAGGTATTTTAAGCACATGCTCATTTTTAGATAATTAATCTTCGAAGAAAGAAAGAAATATTAACTTATGTTGTGTGTGCTGTTAAATAACATAAAATATTTAAAAAAAAAAAAATTAGCTTAATTTCACCATAAAATAGTTAAATGTAAAGAGTATTGTACTTTCTTTCGTTTTTGCCTTTATTCATTGATCAATGTACGCATTCAATTAACTAAGATTTTATAAAATGTTATCAAATCTAATAACATAAGGCATACTCCAAAAAATTATTAATGATTTAATAAAATTTGTGTGTCTGTGATAAAAATTAGCATTATTGTAGAAGACACTTCCGACATTCAACTTCATGCGAAATCAGGAAAATTTATTTTATACATACGAGGGTCACTCTGAAATTTTTGAGATACAACTAGGTTTTTAAAGTTATACTAACAAAATTTTAGGTGTGTTCAAAGTAGTCACCTCCAGCATCAATGCACTTTTGTAAACGAAATTTCCACAGATTAAATGCCTCAAGCCATTCATTTCTTGGAATAGATGAAAAAAATGCATTTATAGCCACATCAATCTCTTCTTCTGAATGGAAACGATGTCCGCGTAAGTTCTTTTTTAGATTAAAGAATAACCAAAAGTCGCACACAGCTAGATCAGGTGAATACGGTGGATGTTCGATCACTTTAATTTGTTTTTCTTTAAGAAACTCAACTGTTAATCCGGCTATATGTGAAGATGCATTGTCTTTGTGAAGCATTAGACCCCTAACATCCAGTTCTTGTACAATTTCTGGAAGACACTTCGTGGTATATCAGTTTGCTGTTACTGTCTTCTGTCCTTCCAACTGGATGGCTTAGACCAATCCCGTACTTCTGAAGAAAAAAACGTCATACATCACTTTTTTCAGTGCGCGTTGTTTTTTCACCATTGTCGGCGTGGGGTCATCTTCAAAGACCTATACTTTGCTTTCTTGACGTGTTGGAACATCGACAAACGGTATGTACGTTTTATCACCTGTTACAATTTTAGAAATGATGCGGTGGCCCCCATCATTTAGCAATTTAAGAGTTTCTGACACGCTCTTCTTTTTGGTGCTCAGTTAGATTATGGGGAACCCAACGGCAAACTACTTTTTTCTTATGTAATTCTTCATGAATGATTTTGTGTATGGTTGAGAATCTAATGTTTAGTTCCTTCTGTATTATTTGATAGGTACAGCGATTATCATCCATTGACATTTTTCGTATGGCAGACACGTTATTACTTCTGACGGCGGCTTTCCTGTGTGTTCTTTATCCTAAAGAAAATTGCGACCCCTTCTAAATTCTCTAAACCATCTGAATACAGTAGCACGAGCTGGAGATTCATCACTAATTGCAACCGTTGAACGCATTCTTCTTGATTTAATCCTGCTTAAAATCGTAGAATATCATAGTGCGAAAATGTTCTCGTGTCAACTCCATTTTCTCTTCTGTTTAAAATTTACGCTAAACAAGTTGAAGTAAGTCAGTAAAAAATCGTCTTCGTGTCAAAATACTTTGTGTTTTAAGATTTAACCGTTATTTTTATTTTATAAATTTTCGTCTGTGTGTATCTCAAAAATTACAGAGTTACCCTCGTATTATGTTTGGATTTACGTATAGCTTTGAGTAAAAACTGAATAAGGTGAATCTACTTTCTTCCTGCCGAAAACGTCTATCAACAATAAAATCAAACTAACAATTTGTGTTTACACACGTATTTGTATTTGATTATGTTTTTGTATTGTCATAAAATCGGGGAAATTTATATAATTCTTTTTTAAGGCATGAAAATGCTATACTTTTAAATAAATCTTATGCTGAAATATTTTTGATAAAAGATAACCAAATAATTAATATAAATGAAATACATGAATTTAGGATTAATATCTAAACTTCATTTTCTTAAAATAATTTTTCATTTTCTGGTAATTTTTCTAGTCGTCCGAAAGCCTTATGTTGTTGAAAGAAAGCAAAAAATAATTGTATGAGACATTTAATGAATATTTTGAAAAAAATACTTTTTTCCAAATGTTTTTATAAATCCTATTTTAGTTTCCTTTTCGTTCATCCGTGTTTTATCCTGCTTAGAATGATTTTATGCTTCAATTAACATCATGGACCTTCTGCTTCAAAGTTAGGGACGCGAACCCCTCTGTCATCGGTCGACACAAAAGAAATATATAATGATCAATTTTCAATTACCAAGGATACAGATGAAGACAAAGCAACATCGCTTACTATTACTTTTATCAAATAA
Organism: Latrodectus elegans; assembly: GCA_030067965.1. NCBI lineage: Eukaryota > Metazoa > Arthropoda > Arachnida > Araneae > Theridiidae > Latrodectus > Latrodectus elegans. The sequence goes on along the minus strand of CM057813.1, from coordinate 18,397,776 downwards.
CGAAATCCTCATCTGATTTGGAGCAATTTATACCAAGTTTAACAATATTGCAATGAAGGAATATTAAATGCATGACAATGTATTTTGTATTGATTGTATCCACTCAAACATAAGAGATAAATTAATGTGTCCTGATTGAATTTGCCATCTTCCAGATATATCTATAAATACTTAAGTTCGAATGAATATTTATTGAACATTGAGCAATTGAAAAACATGATTGTAAATAAAGTTCTTTTTATAAGTTAATAATCTAAAATAGCATTATTGATCATTTTTATCTTGAAATAATCATTTAACAAGTGCAGTAATGATTCCTCTGTAAGACTATAAATTGATATGCTTTTTTATCAATTATCAGTCTCACTTAAAAATTAGAAAAATAGTGTTTCTTAAATCAGTTTAAATAAATAGGTTCACTTCGTACACATAGCAGTTATTAAACTATTATTTGCCTTTTTGATCAATATAATGTCAAAATTTTGTTTCACTCAATTTAAAAACTTCTTAACTTTAAAGAATTTATTTTAACAAATACTTTGCACAATATTTGTAGTTATATGGTATAAAATTTTATATATTTATAAATTTTAACTTTTTGCCTATTTTTAATTAAATTTATATTGGTATATGAATTTTTAGATTTTATTATATTTTTATGTATAGCAATTATTGTTGACAAGGATAAGCTTATAAACTTTATAAAGCAGCACAAGCGTGAATATAATCATTTCTCTCTAAAGCTTTAATATGTGCGTTAATAACTGTTTCACGCTTTAAAGCCTGACTTTTTAAAAAAAACTTAAATTTATATAGGGAAAATCAATTTTTATTATTGAATTGAAACTCTGGTTTAATTCAAACAATTTAAGAAAGTAAACTACTTTTCAAATATTAAGGAATTATTTAATTTCCAGGCTTTTTATGTGGCTCCTTCTCAGTCAACTCTAAATTAGTTTTTTTTATGTATTTGTTATTGTCTATTATATAATTTCGAAAGAATTTACTCATTAAAACTATATCCAATAGAATAAAACTTAAAAATATCTATGAGAAAATTTAAAAATAACTGCATCGTTTACCACATCTGCTAGAACTGGTGACACAAAATTTTGATATTTCTGAAAAAGTATCAAAATTTATCACAAGCAAAAATCAATCATCATTTGTAAATGACACAATCACATGATGTGTGATAACAAGCTATTATTTCTTCAGTTTAAAAATAAATTTGCACATTGAAGGAATACAATTTACTGACAGGTATAGAGTTAGGCTAATTTTCAATTCATTATGTATAAAAATCCTATATCTACAAATAAAACAACTAATCTTCTTTTTAGTAACTAGCTTTCCGCTTCGCCGAATGTAAAGGAAGCATATGAAAACAGATTTTATTAGTAATCATTTTTTACATTTTTGTTCGGTATTATTACATTCCCTTACATTAATTAAATAATTTATTTGTAATAATCTGTTTCACAAGTAAGTATGAACATAAGACAGCAAAGCATTTTTTAAAACATTATTAAGCGAAAGATTAACATATGTGCTCACATACACTTTCTTTTCTTATATTTAAAACCTCAATAAATTTGGAGCCTGAAGTTTTTTGTAAAAATATATGCAGTGGCAAATGAAACATACAATTATAAGTTTTCAAAATAATTTCCAAAATTAAAAAATCATTGGTCAGCATTCATGATATATTTGATCTTCACCTTATTCTAATTTTTATAGCTATATTATTTTCCATTTTGATATAATCAAGGAATTAAATCTATACAATGTAATCTTTCAAGCGCCTATGCAGCTTAAAATTTTCGTAGACTTCAGTGTCTAATAGGAGAATTCTATCTCAGATGTTGGTGACATCATTTAATAGAAGTTCACAATTACGAGATTTTCGAACGAATATAAGCTTTAATTGGTAGAAATAAGCAGCCGGAATCGTAGTGCAATAATAAATATTTGGTAGGATTGTAAATACTGTATATATTAAAAAATGGTGTTCTAAATTTTTGATGAGTTTTGTGAAAAAACTCAAGCTTACTCAATGCGAGCTATAAGCCTACGAGCATAAATCTCCACAACTGTTTCTGCGATACTACTACTACTACTATATATATTAAAAATATTATTTTGTTTCAATATTATAAAATAACTTCTTTAATTTTGGTTTATCTGTTCACACGTTTCGCATTAATTTGAAAAATTGATATTTGTGTAAATAAATTCTAAATTTTACTCTTATGAAACGATAGAATTGTGTAATTATTCCAAAATATACCTTTGATAACACAGAAAATGAATTTAATCTACGTGAATTTAAATTCTCAAAATGTATAAATTTTTATTTAAAATATCCAATGAAATTAAATTTATAGGAAATAAAAATCAGGAATGTTTGATACATTTAAAATGGTTTATGATAAAAAAATTCTTTTTCATTTCTTAAATACTTTAATTTCAGAGGTGAATCCTACCAACTTGTTCCTAATAAGTTTTCTCACAATTTTACTGAAAGTATGAAATACAAACATTCTAGCATTGTTGTCGGAGATGACGCAAATATTCTCCACTTGGATACGATCCCAATAAAAATAATCAAATTTCTACATTCAATTGCAAAAGTTGTACCAAAACATTTTATGAAGAAAACTAAAATATTGTTGTGGGATATCAAATTTTAATTAGTTCTTCTATCATAATCATTCTAAAAAAATGATTAAATCATGGAAAGTGTAAATTGTACATTATCAACCGAGTTTTATTTTGATAATTATTAGTATTTACAAAAATATTCGACTACTGAAATGGCAACATAAATGGATGTGGTATTGTTTGTTATTTTTCAAGAAACAACAACTTATAATTTATTGATTGGTTATTTGATAATGAATAGCCGGCCAACTTGTCTAGTGGTCAGTGTGTCTAATTACGGACAGGGAGGTCCTGAGTACGAATCCCGGTTCAGGCATGGGTGTACTTTCTCTCTCTCTCTATCCTGTCTTTGTCCTTTCCTTGTGTATGAATGGTTGCCTATTCTATAAACGGGTCGCTATGGAATGTGCGTGTACTGAAGAAAAAAAAATCTGGATATTTACTCCATCAGTTACTATCAATATGACACAAAATTGTAACGCAAATTACTTTTAAATGAATTTTCACAGAAAAATCTAAAATATGGCAAATTTCTAACTTCTAGATCAGAGAAAAGTAACTTTTTTAATAAAAGTCTTTATACAGTATGTACTTTATTGCTGTTGTTGGAACAATTAGGGGATATTCTTTAGTTGTGTTTCGTTGTCCGCAACGTCCAAACATCGTAAATCTTTCTTTTTTATAATTTCTTTTACATTATTTATTAGATATATCTATCTTTTTATTTAGTTTATTTATTAAATTTTTATTTATTTATATATTTTTTTTATAATTGGAAATCGTAAACTGTTTTTTTTTCCCAATGTCGTTTTGTTAATTTATTATTATCTTAACATTTTTGTTAATTTATTGTTATATTTCCATAATGTCTCATGCTCAAAGTGTTGTTGAGAAATTTCAACAGATTATTTTAGCTAAAATTAAAGAAACAAATGATGGGTATTTTACTTTTTCAAGCTTTAGGCCAAAAGTTGGAAAACCCGGAATTTTTAACAGATTTTTTTTTAAATTCAATTAGCTCAGGATTCGCAATTATTAATTAATTTTTTTACGGAAATAGGATTATTAAAAGGCGCGAATTGCAAAAAAATGTGGATCAAATATAAGATTAGCCCAAAGAAAGGCTATTCCGATGGTTTTTCTTTTGTATGTAAGAAAAGTATTGCTGGAAACAATGCAATACTGAAAAATCTATTAGGCATGGTTCGTGGTTTAAACATTATAAATTAAAATTGATTGAAATTTTATTTATTACTTACGAAATTTTGAGGAGATCTAAAACGGAACAGATAGTTGAAGAGCATTCCTTCTCAAAAGCTACTTTGGCCGATTGGAGGCAATTTATTAATGAAACTATGTTAGATTACATTGAACTATCTTCAGACAAAATATGGGGGGGGAGGGTAAACTTGTTGAAATAGTGGCAAGCGAATATCATAAGGGGCATAAGGTTGACGGTCAATGGGGTTTTTTTGGGAGGGGGGTTAAGAGGGATTCCGGAAGAGTTTTTATAGTTGCCGCTCACGATAGAACACAGGAAACATTAATATAAATTATTAAAGATTGGATTTTGCCAGGCACTTCCGTGTATTCCGACTGTTGGAAAAGCTATGATTGTTTAACTGCGGAGGGATTTGAACATTTTAAAGTAAACCATAAGTTGACATTTGTATTTGATTCAGAAACTAGATGTCATACGAATATAATTGAAAGTACGTGGAAGTATGTAAAAGCGCCTTTACCTACGTATAATTGTAAGTCAAGTTTTAAATTTTACCTTGCAATGTATATGTTTCATAAAGCTTGCATAGCTGCAAATGACTATTTTAATAAATTTGTTGAAATAGTTTCGGGAATTAATTGGGGTGAGTACCAAATTTCGGAGAAGGTGTAGTTATTTTATTTAAATTCTATTGTTTAAATGTATTTTTTTCATTGTATTCGTGTTTCATTTTTATTTACTTAAAAATTGTATACATTTAAAAAAATATTTTTTTCATGTTTTTTAATTTTAAAAAATGTATATATTTGAAAAAATATTTTTTGCATGCTTTTTTTTAAGTTTTATGAAATGTACATATTTAGAAAACAAAATTTTTTTAATTGAAATATGGCACTGGTGACAAACGAACAAAATGTCGAAATAAGTATATCAATTGGTATATCAGCTAATTGGTATATTTATCACTACAAATCAATTAAGTCCATTATTTATATTTATTTCCTTTATAAATTTTCTAAAATGCTAGTTTTTTGATCGAACTTCGGGAAATTTCCCGTGTTAATAAACGCGTGCTTAGCTTGGCGACGAAAAAAATTCGCCGCGTTCACCAATAGATGGGGATATTGAACAAGCTCCAAAATTCATTATTAACTAATACATGGGTATATTTCCCTAATGATATAAAAAATGACGATTACAATATTTATTTTAACTTAAGCGGTTATGAGATAAAATTTAAAACTAAAATGGCGATTGTTTATTCAATAAAAAATTTCAAAATATTTTTCACCAACTCATATTGAACTTTTAAAAATTGAAATCTTCAGAAAGTTATTAAAAGAATGCTGTAACACAATATAAGAATCATCATTTCATTAAAACTAATTATCATTTATACCTAAATCAGAAACTTCCGGTGATAACTTCTACCTTTTTACATTAAAAATTTAAATTAGCTTTGCATTAATGACTATTTTTTTTATAAAGGTATGATTTTCAATTTGAAATAAATGAGCTTCTCAAAGATAAAAAAAATTTCACTGTAAGTTTTTGCAGCAAGAATTTGGTTCAGTTTATTACTCCATGGTCATTTCACTCAGCCAATGGCTAATTAATCTGTGTCAATTTCAAGTGGATTCTAAATCAATACAAATATCCAAGACCAGGTGTAATTCAAAACCATGATCAGTTGAACGAAAGATAAGAGCACTAACCATTGGGTTACCTTCTTGGCTTTTACATCAAGAGACTTTTTCTTCAAAATAATCTAACAAACGGATATAATTAATGATTGAAATTGCATTAGAAAACTAAGTAGAAAAGAATATACACGTTGCTTTAATACACAATTTTTTTTTGCAATATATATAACAATTTAAATATATTTCATACTGTTCCGAATAAATATTTAGAATAAAAGTCTTTTGGACATACTTAATAAGTTTGAACTCTTAGCTTCATATTTCTCATTATTATGATAAAATGGAACAATGAATTAACTAAATTACTACGGCACAATGAAAAAATACATTGGAGTGCACTTTTACATTCACTTGGGGTAAATGACATAAGAAACAATGTTATATTAAAATTGCTTATTTCCTACTAATTTAAAAATTAAGTAAAATTTTAAAAATATATTTATTTTGGATTTTAAATAATTGTAAATTTTTAATGTGTTATACTTAAGCAAACAATAAAAATAATAAATATATATTCGCATTAACAATAAAATTTTATATATATATATATATACATTATATTAAAACATTATTAATTTTCGTATCATTTTTACATTAAAAAGAATGATATCAAAACCAAATAATTAATTCCTAACAATACAGATTCTTATATTGAATACACTTAATGATTAAAATTGATCGCTTTATATATTTATATAAAACCACGCCTATAAATTTAACCTAACTTTTATTTAATTCAACACTAATAATTTGAATTGTGATCATTCAAATGAATTCCGATTATAAAAATCAAACCATTCCATGCTGATAATAATAATAAAAAATTTAATTAAAAAAAATTAATTGAATAAAAAAAAGCAAAATAATTTAAAACGTACAATTTTGTAGCAAAAATGGTATTAATTTTGCATTCTAAATTGTACAATAAAATTTTCCCTAACTTTTAAATTTTAACTTAAAATTAGTTCTAATACATTTTAAGCAGATTATACTCAAAGATGAATTATTTGAAAAGAAATTAGCCTTATTGATAGGTGCAAACAGCTAAAAAATTATTTCATTTTTCATGCATTTTTTATTCGAATTTCAATATTTTGCATTTGTATAAGCCATTTGATAAATAACTGATTTAGTATTTAATGATTAGTAAAAACAGTAAAATAAAATTAATGGACAGTCTTTAATTTCTTAGTCCACATCAAACATCTATTTTAAATTAGTGTCAATGACATGTTCTTTATTTTTCTTTTATAGCTCCATGCCGATTATTAATGAAATAAGATTGATGGGCAAAAAAATCTTTATTTAAAAAGATGTTTGATAATTGAAATTATAAAAAAAATTTGCATTCGTGGACTATTTGTAAATCAATTCGTAATAAGACATTTTTAATTCGATTTTTTATACACCTAATTAAATTATTATGAGAATTGAAACGCTTATGAGAATTGAACAACTTAATAAATTATTCTCAGAATTCCAATTTAACTTACTTAGAATGAAAAATGTAATAAAATTCTTTATTATAATAAAGGAATAATTAAGTTGCAAATTAGATAATAATATTTCAAATTAATAATAGATTCATTTACTTATTCTTGTGTATATTATTTATTTCCATTATTACGGTAGTTAATGTTTGAATTCTATCAACTAAAAAAAAAGGAATGATAAAAAAATAAAGAAAACTATAACGCAACGTAAACTGGACTCCATTATATAGTGTGAGAGAAATGTAAAAAGCTTTAAAAACTATTCACACCGTACATACTTTATTATCAATGATTATCATTAAAATAAAAAGGATTATCTTTTCTAAAAGTAACAAAATGAAATTTAGTAGAGGGCTGTAAATTATAGATAAAGTATGTTACTATAATTAACAATTCAGCATTATCAGAAAATATGACTCAATTATTATTATTATTGAACAGTATAACTATTAGTAAAGAAAGCAATACACCAGAATTTTTGTAATTAGTTTTAAAAGATTAAGAACAAAAATTATCTACCTTCAAAGTAGGAAAACAGAGTTGCTTACTTACGAAGTTTAGTCTGACGGAAGAACATTGTGTGGAGAAGCTTGTTCGTCTGACATCCAGGGAAGAAAGGCAGAGAACTCTCCAGACGACAATTTCAGCGCATTCATGCAAATCCGCTCTTCACAGCAGCCAATGAAAAGCTATAAAAAAAGTGCTGATTTCGTCATTAGCTTTGTATTCAATGTTTTCAGGAGAAAACGTTCTCGTCTTTAGGCACAACAATTGTTCTATACTAACTGAAAATAAAGAAGAAACGCGTTCCTAGTTAAAATATTAAGTCAGGCAATAAATGAAAAAAAAATAATAAAGAACAGATTTCGTTATAAATAGTACAACATAGGATATTTTACAATAATGTATAATCATAGCATTGAAATAATGGAAAAAATATTAAGTATTTTACTTTAAAATTTAAATTTCTTCATTATTATGCTAAGCACTGCAATAAAAATTGCCGGACGGTATTGATACAAATATTTTGTTGCTTTAATCATATTTTAAGAATAAAAGGGTATTTTACATTTAATAGCTTTCACTGCAACAATTATACAGAAAATTCTTAAGAATAAAAAGTTACTTTACTCTTAAGACAGAATAGTAAAATTATTTTCTCATTTTTGAGGTGCTTCGATTTTTAAATTAAATAGCTTTTTACAGTGAATTTCAACCTTTTATTTTTATTGCGGACCACTTTTAATAATTTCAAAATTTGGTGGAAAACAAAGAAAAGGTAATTTTAATAGCGTGTAAAATAGTTTAGGATGCTAATTTTGAACGTAAAATAATTTAATATATGTACTACAAAAACAACAGCACGTTTCTCTGGCGCAGCTTGTCCTTATCTGGACCTTGCGCCATAAAAAACCAACCAACCAACCAGCACGTTTCTTATTTAAATCGTAATTTAAAAAAAACATTATATTTTTACTATAAACATTTCAAATATTCCGTGACACACAAAAGTGCTGTAGCACAGTGTCGAAAATCATTGTTCAACTATAGTCAAAAACAATATCGAAGATAATATTGTTTACTACAACCTGTTTGTGTACATTTTTTAAAGATAATATTTACTGAATTAAAATAACACTCGTTTTCTCGCACTTGATGCTGCTTCTAAATCATAATCCGATAGCAATGTAGATTCAAAAGATTTAGAATCACCATTTGCAAATAAATCGTTTTTCTCTTCAGATCTTCTTAAAAAAAACTACAAATTCTTTCAAATTAAAGAAGAGTCTTCATTAAAAGGTGTCATGTGATTAACAAATATATATTAATATTTAATGAATAAAGAGACGATCCAAAAAAAGCCGTATTTTTGAACATGTCTGTTAGAACTGCAAATCAAAGAAGTAATTAATATTCATTACTTCTGATGTCTTTTGCAGTGGTAGCTGATGTCTTTTGCAGTGGTAGTATGCATCCTAGGTAGTATGTATAGTGGAATGTATCCCCACTTGTCATGCGGAAATTGGGGTTCGATTCCCCATCACTGAGATTTGGAAAACAGAATCTATGGTTCTGCTATTCTTGGTAAAAGTGTGTATTTAATAACTTATCACATTGATGCTCAATATAGGTGATCTTTAGTTTTACTATGAAACCTTGATTTAAATATTCATTAAAGATAATATTCACTTTAGTATAATTAATATAATACTGGTTATATCACAGCAAATGCTGCTTGGCGCAATAAATTAGCACGTTTGGCTATCGACAGAAAATTTCTTGGTTTCAGCCCTTTTTTTCAAAATCCATATAACCGAATTTCCGATTATCCGAAAGCGGACCCGTTCCAATTTATTTCGATAGTTGGAATTCTACTGTATTTTGCTTAATTAACACAATTTCTGTATTTCAGATACCTATTCAGATTCTCATTCCTTATTTATAATCCCTTTCCTCATGGTGACTGTTTGATTTATCAATTATTTTATCATCGTTTTCCCAAAATATTATCATTTCCCCCGCATACATTTTTGATGTAATGTTATTTTCCTACCTAGGATAAACTATATCTGCGTTAATAAATTTTCTCACTAGATTCTTCTTCTTTTTTTTTTCCCGGGATATTTTTCTTAGCTCAGCTATTTTCAGGGTTTTAAATCTGATTTAGGAAAAAGTACTCGAATATCAAAACTGTGAAGTATGTACAAAAGAAAAATAATGCTATAAAAATAAATAAATAAATCCTAACGTTAAGTATTGAAAACGTAAATTGTACTGGAAAAATCTCTCGAATTACAGAGGAGAAAATTGTGACGTTGATGAGGAACGTTATTAAAATTACAGGAAAAATGAAAAGCTCTCGAGAAATCCGAAAAGAACATTTAAGATCATATTTTTTGCCTATTAAAGATTATCATTATATTTAATTGAATTTGCTTCAGTTAATTTTGACACAAATTTGAACAAATATGAAATCAAAAACAACTAAAATCAAATTTGAACATAATGTTTTTTTTTTAACTGTTTTGTTAGAGTTTAAGTAAATTTGCTGCATTTTGGAGTTAAACATATATATTTAAAATATATATTTAAATTGAGAATATATATTTAAATTGAGAATATATATATAAATATATATATTTAAATTGAGAATACAGACGTTTTAAAACAATGAATAGACACTTGTATTTGCTATTTTTTTATTTCTAATATTTTTAGATGAGTGTGGATTTATGGCTTCTATTTACATTATATAAAATGTGATTCGAAACAAAATAAAATGGCTTAAGCAATATTTCAACTTTAATCGTACAATTTATTACAATTTGTATAATGTGATATAACTGTTCCGATTATAAGAATTTTCTAATTTAAAATAAGGGATGAAAGATAAATATTAATACTGTTATCCCATCTTTCATGAAAATTATTAAATTCTACTTCAGTTGATTCTAGAATTTAATAAATAGTTTTTATAAGAACACTGAATAACAGAGAGTCATGAGTAAAATAAGTGGAAATATTTCAATGAACGAGAGAAAAAGAAATATTGAATAATTGTTCGTGACGGTAAAAGATGGATGTGGCTATTAATAAACAACAGCTGTCTTTAACATTATTTATTTCACAAAGTCCAAATCGGTAATTTAGTTACCTTTAAAAATCACAACTCTTTAATTGTGGTTACAGGAAATTAAAATGAAAATATAAACTTCATATCAAAATTTTTATTTATTAATTATTTAAAACACATTTATCGTCAAATATTAACATGTTTATATTATATTGCAATTTATATCTTTTGCTTTCCTACTTTTTGACACTGTGTAGCAAACAACCTTTCATTCAGGACAGCTTTTTTATTGATAGTCAGCCGGTATTCATAATTCCCAAGGAAAATCTTCTACTTACGATAAATATGCAATATTTTTTTATTTTTTTTTTAGAAAATAGGTCGAAATCTATGCTATTGAGAATTACGATCCACAGATCATGGAAAATTGTCACAGGCCGAGGTCGGTTCTCCCACTAAGTTTCTCCACATACATGTAACCGTAAAATTTCTTAATTTGTTTAAAATAATCTTTCACGTTTGGTTTTCTTATTTTTTTACCATTTGGCACCACATCTCAAATATCCCAGTGGTCTACGAATTTTTTCCTGCTTTTATATTTGCAAATAAACATCGTGTTAACTGCCTATCTTGTTACTCAACAAGAATTATACTTACACAAGAAATATTAATAGTGCATATAACTAACAACATTTTCTGCTGCCCAACTTGTCTAGTGTTCCGCGGGCCTCACTGCGATCAGGGAGGTCCTGAGTTCGAATCGCGGTTCGGGTATGGATGTACTTTCTCTCCTGTTTTTGTCCTTTCCTTGTACGAAAGAGGTGTGAATGGTTGCCTACCCTATAAACGGGTACCTATGGCATGTGTGTACTGTGAAAGTCGGACTCCACACCTAAATATGGTTCAGCTGGAAAAGTGGAGCAGCGCACCCCATAATGCCAGCCTGGCTGGCACACGACAACAACAATTATTTCTCATATATAATTAGAGAAATTTAGCAAAGTTATTTATTTAATTATTATTTAAACATTACTAATCTGTAGGAGTGCATAATGCATTAATTTTAAGATTTTTACCATGCAAATTACACGTGGAAATACTTTCTGTGTTATCTTTCAATTAAACTGCATTACGTATTATAACCACCCAATAATAGACTATTAGTATTGTCAATCATGTGCTGACTCATTTCACTCTTAAAAGAAGAAAATAGCGCGAGGTTAACACAACATCAACATCACGTGGACCAACGGATAAATTCGCTGTCATCTACATTTACCCCTGAATCGCTTAAACTTTGAATTTTTGACTGAAAAAGATCGAAAGACTTCTAAGTATATGGAATTTTTGCTGTTTAATTTTCTTAAATTTGTTGATAAGTTATTGCTCAAAAAACAATGTTGGCTATAAAATAAACAAACAACGTCCTAAAGAACATGTAAACAGGGCTACAGAAAAGCTGACTGGCTCCAATTGAGAAAATAATAAGAAATTGGCGAATTTAAGATTTAAAAAAAAAAAAAGAAGAAGAAGCTGACGATAAGCATAACCTACAGGATCTATTAGGTTTGGGAATAAATTCATAATGTTTTTACCAAAAACTTTTATTTAAAAAAAAACAATAATTATATCAATAAGTTAATCAATTATATATTCGCCGTTGCAGTTTACAACCTCTTCCCACTTCCCGACCCATTTGTTGATGAAGTTCCTCCAAAAATCGCCTGGTCTGGTGTCAAAGAAGTTGTTGAGCCAGTTTTTAAGAACCTATTTGTTATTGAAAGTAACGCCCTTCATATGGTTTGACAAGCAACGGCAAAGATAGTAATCGGTCGGTGCAAGGTATGGAGAATACGGCGGATGCGTAAGGACTTTCCATTCGAGCTTTTAGAGTATGCGGCTTTGATGACTTGTGCAACATGGGGCCTAGCGTTGTTGTGAAGGAGTATGGTTTGACCATGCCGATCAGGTCTTTTCAATCGAATAGTCTCTAGAAATAGAGTATTAGTAATGCAACGGACGGTACAGCGGACAATTTTTCTGTATATATTTTATATTTATACTGAAAATTTGTTATAAGGATCAGTAATAACGTTTGATCATTATAATAAATTTACAGCATAAATACAAAAGTTGATTATTTAAATATTTTATATGGAGTGCATCTCATACGTTGGCAAATACGATAAATGTATGTATGAGTACATACATTTATAGTATGTGTGTGTGTGTATTTCACCTGATAAAATTTACTCTATGATGTATTCCCAGTTATGTTAATGACTTTTTCCAATTTTGTAGAAATTTGTGACTAGAGAACATATGTTCATAGCCAATTTGAAAAATATGGTATAAGCTTTGTGGGCAGTTACAGTAAATTAAATTAATAGTTACCCTAAAATTAAATTTCAAAATTTTAATTGTATTTTTTAAAAAGCATTTATTAAGATTCTTTCAAAATTTAAAAGAATTATTTCATTAATAGGTGCAATAATGTTTACACTGGTATAAAATGTGACACAAAGGAATCTTTCTTAAACAGTATGTATTTATTACACTGAAAGTCATTTTTAATAAGTGGATCAATTATACTTTTGGGTTACTCGGTGTAATATTGTCAATTAATTAGAAATGGTTTTTGTGATTTATTCTTTCATTATTGAGTTTGCAGATTAAGGGATCAAAAGCTATTCCTGATTTTCTTAGAAGAGAGGCACTTTTCCCCCTTTATACAATCCCCGATTGTTTGCAGGAGTATTTGTATTGGTTCAAACTTTAAGATTCTCCATTATGTCCTTTGTGTAAACAAGATCAAATTTTTGACGCTTTCCATCTTTATTTGCGCCATGCACTTCTATTTTTAATATTTCAGAAGTATTGGAAGGTCAGAGAACTAATGACGTCATAGACACTTTTTTGGGGGCATTTGTGGTAAATAAATAAATATCATTTTTTTAATGTTATTAAAAGAATTAAGCCCTATCTGATTTTCATTCATTAACAATTTTTAACTTAAAGGATCAATTGGTCAAGAATATTTTTTGTTACAAACAAGACTAAATCAAAACTTTTACATTCAAATATGTAACAAAGTAACATTTCATCAACTGTAATTGTAATTATTCAATAAATTTCCTAGATAAAATTACCACTTTCTAATTTTTAAAAATATCTAAAATAAAAAAGAAATATTTAACTGGAAATTATTTTTTATTCTCCACCTGAGGATAAATCAAAATAATTCCATCCTTGTGTGTGACGTAAAGCAATTCCAGAAAGTTTTCAAAGTAATCAAAACAGACTTTTGTTTTTTTTGAGGACATTAATTATGCTGACATAACCCTTCCTTTAAGTATAAGGAGTCTAAAAGGGACATTCATCATTCAATAGAATCATCCAAATTTAAATTTTAACTTCATTAATATGGACAGGAATATATATTTTTTAACAAGATTTTTGAAATTTTTTCTCTAGTTTTGCAAATAATGTTTATCGTGCTTTATAATATAAAAATTAATTATTTTTATTTGCTATTTTCTTAGCTTTTTAGAAGAATTTTATAAAAATGTTAATGGTTTAATATTTTTCAAAAATAGTTATCACGTAGTTACTGTATTTTGGAAATACATATATATATTTTTTTCAGACTTTAAAAACACAATTCTCTAATTTTTCTGTTTAATAATCTGTTTAATTAAACATCTGTTTTGTAAGAAATCTGGAAAACTTATTCTTTAAATTGCGATTATATAGAATACTTAAACATGTGTGTGTGTGTGTGTAAATCATCGTAATTTTATCATGTAATTATGATATAAATAGTTAAATCTTAACCAACCTTTAGTATTTTCTAATCTGTTCTCTTCGTATTTCCCTTATAACTTATTTTCTTTTTAGGAAAGGAAATTATATTATACGTCTTGATTTCATTTTTATTTTTGTTTATCATCTTTATTGTAGCTATCTCCATGACAATCGCTTCAAGATAGTCCGAGGCTTTGTACTTATAATAATGAGCGCCGCCCTATATATAAATGGGCCCTGATATAATAAAAGTCAACTTCATCAGTACATATTCCCAAGGTAGTAAAAATTGTCGGAGAATCGGTATTAAAAGACAAAGATTAATTGTGAACCTAATACAATATTACAATGAATGAAAAAAGGCCGTTAATTATAGGGTAAATAAGAAAGTTGTTGCCGTTTTCATGCTGACATTGAATGAAGTGCGAATAAGTATGCAAATTAGTATATGACGTGGTTGAGAAACCAAGTAGTCGAGAGTAGGAATATCAGGACAAAAGTTGGTCCACCGGCGCTCATTATTGAATCGTCGTAGTAGCGAAGAGAAATGGACGCGTCGAATGAGTTCGATCGGTTTTGTTTGCTTTACGACTTCAAAGTGCGCTTTACCAGCTGTTGCATCATGTAGAAGAATGCGTCAAGTGCTTGGGTATATTGCTGTGAATGAACATTATTGGCAATGGTTTCGAATTCTGGTAAGGAGATTTGTAGCTCCGTGATGAAGCTGGTGTCCAGTGGACTGGTCGTCAAGTGGTTCCCTATGATCTCCTATCAACAAGCCAAACGGTCGGTGCGGACTTGTACTCCCAGCAATTGGAACGTAGTCATCGCCACAGAAGGAGCCAGCACTAGTTAATCGTATGAGTGTATTGTTTTTATCCGATAATGCAAGACCGTGTGTTGTCACGCGGGTAGCCAGGAATACCATATAGCGACTTGGTTGGGAAACTTTGTGCTCTCCTTCTTACTCACCTATCCTTATACCATCAGATTACGACACATTTACCATCTAATATAAATATAATTGAACTCAATATAATTTGTTAAACTTATATTTCTATTAGAAAGAAATATCGGTAATATAAATTGGTATCAATTACATTTATATTAGCGAGCTAAATCATTTGTGATTCACGCAAACAAATATATATCATATTAATAATCATTAATAATACGCAACATACTTTTTTCATTAAAAACAGAAAAATTATGATAATACATTTAAAAATGTTAAACACATATAACAAGACAATCTAATTTTTATCATTAAAAAACACTAAACACATGGTCAAAATAATAATGATAATATCATTTTGCTAGAATGAGATTGTTAGAATGACACTTCTTTTCAATTTCAGTTGTCTTTTTGCTGACACAATAGATCAAATGCCATTCATTTATTGTGTTGTAGAATCATACCTGCTACACCACTAGAAATTCCATCGCAATATACTTCTGTTTTACCTTAAGGTTCATAATGAGCTAACAGAGGTTGATTTGTAAGGCTATTTTTCAGTAATCGAAAGGATTGTTCTTACTTTTCTTCCCACTTGAATAATTCATTCTTTTACAAAAGTCATTTAGGGGTCCTGTAAATTTCCGCAAATAGTCAGGTAACCTTAAATATTCACGAGTGTCCTTTATATTACGAGCAGGTGAAAATTCTTTTATTGATGTAATTTTTCTCGTCCTTAGTTTTATTCTTTCTCGATTAACAATAAATCCTAAAAAAGTCTACTTTTTTTACCGAATCCCCATTTTGGCAATGCCGGCCGCTGGTTGTATCTTTAGCGTTCCTGTCTCTTAGACTGTTGGTCCTGGGTTCGAATCCCGGTTCGGGTATAGAAGTCTCTGTGTTACTTTGTCCTTTCTTTTGAGATGATGAATGAATGTGACCTACCCTATTGGCAGATTTGTGGTGAAGTGTCGTACGCAATGCTCCGTGACTTTGTTCACACTCGCCTAAGAATAAATGAATAGCATTTTCTGACCTTGTTGAGGTAAAAGGCTAATCATTCAACGCCCACCGTTGGAAATTTTGGGGCAATATCAAAGTCACATTAGCATACTTAAATCTCACTAAGACCTCTTTTCTTTCGTTCAACCATATCAGTGCAATTCTTAGCTGGTATCAAAATCTCATCTAAATAATACAAAACTTTCCTTTTTAACAATAGTCCCATTATTTGATACATAAATCTCTGAAGTTCTGAAGGTGCTACACCAAAAATCATAACTACAAACTGATCTGTTTTATCTTGTGTAATATAGAGTTTTTTTAACTTAATCTCCAAATATTATTAACTACCAAGAGCTAAATCTAATGTCGTGAAAATATTACATTCACCAAAACATTCTAATAAATCATCAATTTTAGACAAAAGGAATTGATCTTTAATTGCCTGATTATTTAATTTTCTGTAATCTACAAGAAATCTATCGTCACCAATTGTTTTAAGAATCAACTCTACAGGATATTCAAAAGTATGCTTGCCATATGTCCCGGTTTACAGAAAAAATCCTGGTGTCCAGGACAGTTTACTTTACGTTTCGATAAAAATAAAAATTGTTTTTACGGATGACGGAAATATATATAATTAACAGTGATGTATTGTTTACAACAATGTTATTTATTTCTATACTGTGTAAAAATAAAACCATAAAAAAAGTGATAATCTGCTAATCAGTAACACTGTCATCGCATTGTTTTGTCTCGTGGGAAGTTGTGTTTGCAGTCAAATTGGGTACATTGAAAGTAAGAAGAGACTACCAAAAATAGGATTATTTTAAGTGAAGAAAAATGGCTCACGCTGTTTGATTAGCTCAAGGTATAACTACATAGCATTTGATCAAAATTGTTGAGTATGACTTCTGCTTTCTTGGATCACCAGCAGAGTGAATTTTCTTCGATGAACAAAGCATGAATTTATGATAAAGGTTTATGGTATGGACTTTTGATGATATTTGATAAAGGAATCTACTGTTAACGTATTAGCTTGTAAAGATTTCTTCAAAATCAAAACCAATAAAATACTTTCTAAAAAACTCCAGGCCAATAATGAGTAATACATGTAAAATATTGCTTAAGAATTTTTATTCCTCATTCACAGTGTTTCTACTTGCTTAATTAATTCACAAATAATACCGTCTGGAAAATAAAATACTTAAATTTATATGATTGTCATTTATTGTATTACTCCTTGTTTAGGTTTCTAATCAGTAATCATTTATTCATAGCACATAAACTACTCTATAAAACACTTTACTAACTCGCCAAGGATGTGTGCCTTTGACGTGACGCTGGGTGTGTGGGGGGGGGGCAGTAGTCTGGTGTCCCAGTTGAACATTTCAGAAATCTGTCTAGCCTAGGCTTAAGGTGATCTTGTTTCAGAAACTATTTAGTTTTCTTTCCATGCTTTTACAATATTCTTAATAGAGTTCATCTCAGATGCATTCGTTGTATAGGGGAGTAAACAAACTGGCCTATTTCCTGGAACTTAATTAATTTCCATCTTAGTTAATGTTTTACCTAATTCCCTTGTATTCAATACAAAACAATCCCTATAATCATTAATTAAGGTTATAATTTCCAACTCTTTATAATAAGAAATAAAATTTCATCAAATATTATCTATTTTAATCGCACATTTATCTGTTTTTACAGGTTTAAACTTAACTGTATCTTCAGTTGCCTTGCAAAAATTTTATTAAATAGAAGAATATATTCAGAGTTTAAATCCCAATCCTGTGATAATTCGGTTACCTTACTCAGACATAGATTTTATTTTAGCTTAAATGTCACAAGAGCCATTATTCATAATAGGATGTATCGTTTTTAATTTCAAAAACAAAGTCGAGATTTTTTTTCTTTCTCTGTTATTAATGCAAGATTGTTTTTCCTATCTTCTGTTTTTGTCTGAATACAAATTACATTTTTTTAAATTATAAGTTATTCTTCTGTTTTGAGCTTTATTTGTCGATGCTTCGATTCGACTTTCGCTTCAGAAAACGATATACTATTCAAATACCAGATGTTCAATTTGGGCTCGTTTTCTGTTTGTCTAGAGTTTCTCTCATCAGTTAAGTCAACCGCCATAATATTGTCATTTACAAACGATAAATACCTCAAGTACTGTACTAAAACGCAGTTAGTTTTTAATATCAAATGACTTTTTAAGAGTGAAAACAGATGTTGCTGTAGAGCCAAATCCAAACAATTTTCTCATTAACGAAATTATTTTTTTAATTGGTTCAGAATCCACTTTAATCGTTTGCCCCGGTCTAATTAGTCCTCGTCTGACAAAGAGAGTTGTTCGTTGAACAACAAACACAAACTTAGAATTATATATTTTTGTGTTTATTTTAAAATCTTTTAAAGGGGAAATGTTTTCAACGTTCACCATCACACTGTTTTTATCTTTGTTTTTCGAGCAATGCCGTTTGGTATATCTATTTTCACTACATTCTCTGCAAATAAAACTTTATTTTTCTTTTGGACAGTCTTAAGAAATATGACCATATTCACATTACAGTTAAAACTTTTAAAGAAATTATCACTGCGATAGTTAAGATTCCAGTTTCATTTTTCTTTCGAATAAAACACTCATTCTAAGTAAATCATTTAAATCTGCGGTTTGCTCTTGCTTTATTTTTGTTATAACAGCGTTCATTAACTTTGCTTACATAATTATCTGATAAGTTATTTTCTATATAAATATAACGTTCTTGTTTTCATCTTAATAATCCTTGAATGAAACTTTAACAAAATCTTCGTCATAAATCTTAGAAATAATAATATTCTCTAATGCTATAATTTCATAATTTTGAGGAACATTTTCTTCCAACTCAGCAGCTAAATAATGGCTTTATTTCTGGTAAAAGGCAAAATCTATCTTTTTGCCTTTTATGAGAAATGAAGCCATTTTAAAGTATGCAGAGATCAAAAGTTAATAAAAAGATTACCCACTTGACAAACAAACGAAGAATACTTCTCTGTGTTTGTTTTTTGTATTAAATCTTGAATATTAAAAGCTTAATTTGTCAATACATTGTAGTAGATGGTGATTTTTTTAACATGCTAGTCTAACTAAATTTATTACTTTTACATCTTTATTTTAATCAATGATAATCATGACATCAAGTATCAGGTAAATTTTTGGTATATATATATATATATATATATATATATATATATATATATATATATATATATATATATATATATATATATATATATATATATATATATATATAACTTTTTCTTTATTTTCAGAAGCAGAAAGAAGAAAAGCGAGATGTGTCGCTAACTAGACGTTATACTAAATATTACAGAATGGTACATTTATTTTATTATTTGCTTTATACAGTTCATTTTCTTCATCAATAGATAATAAAATTTTTAGTATTGGTACTCATTCATAATGTAAAACTTTTCAATTATCTCAGTGAAATAAAGTATATCATGGGATAAAAACTTAATGTACATCTTCTTGCTTTGCCGACAGATGCCAAAGATACTTAAATTAATACCTGTTTCCACCATAATATTTAATAAAGATTCGCCATTTCTTGTTGCAATTGATTTTGGTAGTTGTTTCAGGTTTAAACTTTAAAATTAAATTTCTGATTTTTAACCATTCAAATCTGTTTTATTTCTGATTTACTTCAAAATATATGATTTTGAAAATTATAATATTTCTCTAGAAATGAATATTTTGAGGGCTAATTTCTTTACTTAAAAAAGTCTCAAAACAATATATTTTATAAGCTCTTATTTCCGAAATATGTTCCAGTTTTCAAAGACAGCCACAAAAAGTGTTTTCGGGTTGTAAATCGCGCGCGTGCGTTGTTCATGTAATTATATTTCAATTATTTTGAAATTGGGATTAAAATGGGACATCATTTAGAACTCTTTGTTTCCTTTACGGATTATTAAATACAATTAACAAAAAAAAATGGAAAATAGTATGAATAAAAAATATTTGAACACATTTGATTTTTACAAAGTTACGTGAAAGGTACATATTCATCTAACTTTTTGTTTGTTATCAGTATGAAGGAGAGAAATCTCTTATCCTTAGAATTAATTTAACACATTATCACATGTATTGTATGACCATGAATCATTGATCTAATGGATGTGCCTAGACAAAGTCCGATTGCCTCTTTTTGTAGTTATTGGTAGACATCTAAGTTTTACATAAGCACATAGCAACAAAATGGATAAAAAGGGTTTTGAATCACAAGTCGACTACAGTTTAGTTCTCCCAAAAGTCTTTGCTATGGGAACTTTTTTGTTGTTTATGCTGTTATCTTATGCCAGTTAGGCTGGCAATATGGAGTGCGCAGCTCATATTTTCCAACTGAACCGTAATTTACCATACTTTCTCAATATACACATGCCATAGCCTCCCGTTTATAGGGTAGGCAACCATTCACAACCCATTCATACAAAGATAAGAGAGAAAGTACATCCATGCCCGAACCGGGATTCGAACCAGGACCACCCTATTTACAGTCAGGCACACTGACCACTACATAAGGTGGGTGGCTAGTGACTTTATATTATATGTACTTATATGTACAACTTATAAGGTATATTAAATATTTATACAGTTCAAAAATTTGCTTAAAATTAATTACAAATTTTATTATAAATTATAACAATATTCATGGTTTAATCGAAATTTTAGTCAATAATAAACTACATAAATAAATAGTAGGGCAAAAAATTAACTGGGGGTATCCGTTATGTACAATGTTTCTAATATAACTAAATTTACATTCTTTATTAATAATAATCACACTTTAATATATACAGGGAAATAAGGTGCACAAGTTATTGATACATTGCAATATCTGGAAATAAACAATATGAGAGTTTTCAAGTTAGGGCCCAATTAATTAGATACTTAAGATATAAGCACTTCATTAAGGCAATTATGACTATATTATGTATTTTAATATTATATTTATTTTTATTTATAAGCTACAACATTTTAGTTGTCAACTATAAATTTTTAATGATAAGTTATTAAATTAAGTTGTTCAGATACTGGTAATTGTATTGAATTTAAGGCCTGTCCACGGTCTATCGAAATTTTTGGTTCGTAGGGGTTGTATGTATTTCAAGTACCATTACTTCAATGTTATTTATTTTGCGTACTTTATTATAAAAATTGAAGGCCAAAAATTTTATGTTGTGGGTAATAGTTGTCTTCCCCCAGTTGGCTTTAATTTGCTCATTTCTAATATAATATTGTGAGTTAGAAACAAAGTCTTATAGAAGCTTGCTTTGTAGAGCTTCCAATATTTCCGATTTTGTAGTCCGTGTCCTAATGATTCAACATGCCTTGCTGGAGAGAAAAGAATCCCCCTCCCCCAGTTGCATCTGGGATCTGACAGTTTTAAAAACAAATGTGAATTATTGTCCTTCTGCAAGATGCCACCCTCTGTTGAAGGACTTCCTGCATTTTATTGCTTTTTTACATTCCCCTTAATCCTTTTCTGAAGTCGGGTTCCTTTCACAAGTTTGTGGGGGCAGGGGAGTGACAACGCTATATTCTGCTTTATCTTTGAGCAAAAGAAGCGAGGTCTTGATCTTGAACTCAACACCCTCATAAATTGCTAGAAAGATAAGCCCCCGCGTCAGCTTCAGGCCAGGTGGTTGTTAACTGAGGAATGTCAGAGGGACAAGTGACACATGTCTATAAGATATTTTACATGGAAAGGGTGGTTTCTGTTCATTTTTCAGTTTCTGGTTAAATGTTAACCATAAAGAGAACGAAATAATACTTGATATAGAATCCATTTGTTCCATAAGTTCTTTCTATTTCCTTGAAAAACCTCAACCTTTAATGACGGGTAAATATATATAAAAAGATTGTAACACCACACAATGTGATTCGATATGTTCGCATATTAGCTATAATATGCGAGAATGAATGAGGTATTCCTTCACAATTTGCAAAAATAAACGTTCAAGAAAAAAAAAAGTTGAAAAAAAATTTGAAAAAAATAGGAATAAATTAATGTGAGATTACTTATATAATGATTAACATAACATAAATGGTAGAAGGTACAAGAATAAAAAAAACAGATATAACTATTATATTCTTGAACACAAAATATGTAATTTATAATTGCAGGAAATAACAAGCAATATTACTAATAAATTCCAGGAACTTTTTAAGAGAGCCTTTATTAATTATAAAAAAGAAAAAGGGAGAAAGTACATTTTATTTCTCTTATATTTGAAAATGTGAAGAGATAGTGATAATTCTTAATTATTATTTATTATCTAATTTATAAAATCCGAAGTTAAAGTTGATATCATTTAATTTCTTAAGAATTTGCGTGTCAAGTAAAATAACGATATTTTTGAAAATTTAAAAAAAATGTTTATATTCACATTCTTTTTGAAATTTCTAGGAATTTTTATCATCAATCGTGAAGGAACTCAATATATAAATACAGAGAAACTTGTAATAATTTATCTAACTTTCAAAAAGTTATGATAGTAAATACAGAAGAATCTAGACTTCTTGAGTTAATCTAGAAATATTGTGTGTTAGTTATATATCCATATAAATGCCTCAGTCTAACTAACATCTACTTCAATCAATCTAATGCTTTTACTAAGCTTCCTTTCTAGTCAGTTGAATAAAATAATCTTCGGGAAAAATATCGATGATTCTGTTGTAAAAACGTAAGCAAGTAAAAAATTATGCCTGTAAGTACACGTAGAGTTAATAGTAAATATAAAGTTTATTTAAACAAATGTTTTGTTACAGTTTTATAGAAAATAACTTTATTACAATGATATTTTTCGTTCAATTTTTTCTTATTTTGTTAATGAGATTCCGATTTCCTACTGATGAACCATTCTTGAGTAATATTTTGCCATTCCCACGGTATGGTGAACCACTTCTTATGATTTTACTCTGGTACCATTAGATACTTGGCACCAATTGGGAAATCAATCTCCTTGGCAGAGTAAATGTCAATCTGACCCTGGTAAACTCTTGAGGTTAGGACAGAAATAATAAGGTTGATAAATATTTTAACGGAACTTTGTGTGCTTCAAAGAATTATTGTAATCATCCTATGTATTCTGAGTATTTGTTATTTGTGAAATACATAAATGGTATTAAGATACTCAAACAGTCAAATATTTTGCATTTAATAAGCAGGATTCAAACTGAAAATAAAACATTCGCAAATTTAATATTGAAAAAATAACCGCAAATAATATTGTTTGTTGATGCCTGAACTTTTTTTTTTTTATAAATTAAAATGATCGGATCTAAAATGAACTGAAATTGATAAGAAGGTGTTTTTGATTATTCAATAGTGTTACTCTAAAAATGGGACTGTGGAACTGCGTAATCCAAAAGTTGTTATTAAATGAAATAATGATTTGAGTTAAGAAATCACCACCAAATTTATCATTTCACACGAATGATATTTGTACGAAGATTTGATTCAGGTTCTCAGTTTTTCTCATACAATCAAGAATTTAGAAATTATATCTGGAAATAATATTTCTAAAAAAATAGTGTATCTGCCTTAATCAAATGATATTTCTCGTGCACAAATTGGTTAAAAAAGTGAAATTTTTTAAATTACCAGATTTCTTCCCGAAGTAGGAAAATTATTTTGAATTAACATTCTGTGATAAATGAGAACAGATTTTCATTACACTAAACTAAGCTCCGTGGTACGATAGCACATATGGGTCGAATCCTACAGTACCAATAATCTTTTCTTTTGTAAATAATTTTAACGGAATTTTGTGTATACCAGTGGCGTAGTGAGCATAATTGGCACCCGGGTACGAGAGCTTTATTGGCGCCTCCTTGAAAAGTAAATAATATTACAATATAAATATGGGCATAAAATGTATTAAGTAATAAAAGAAATATAATAATACAATGATATATGATACATTATAATAAAAAGAGTGTAGTTGTAATATAATAATAATAATAATACCCCATATAAATAATAACAGAATATTGTACCTACTATAAAATATTCGAAGATATATTAATCGAAAGTATCAAGTTCAGCCTTAAATTTAATCAAAACTCAATTTTAGTTAAAGAAAATACTTATATTGAATTCGGAAAAGTGTCATTAGAGAGAACAACCGAACTTATGTAATTTAGAATTAATTATAAAACGACATAATTGATTTTATATACTAATACAATTATTTTTAAAAAAAAACATGAAAAATTTTTAAATGGGAAATAATTTGTTGCATATCATAGATATAAGCAGATGTAATTATTCGCAATCTTATATAATACATTTCGCATTTTTCTTCCCTTTGATGAAGCAAATTGATCAATTAATTTATCAAAGTTGATCATTTCAAATTTTTCTTTTTTTATACTTAAAATTGTTAAATCACTTAGATGGTTTTGACTCATGGTGGATCATAAATAAGTCAAAATTAATTTTATTCTGCTAAACGAATGTTCACAGCTTGCAATTTATGCAGAAATAGTAAAAATATTTGAATGGCTCTTCTCTCTATCTTCACCGTTTGAGATAAGGCATGTTGGAGGTTCTAATAGAGTTTTTGGTTTAATCTCTTTTCTACTGCTGAGTAACATCTTTCAGTCCCACATTTCTCTATAGACTTCTTCTGTTCCATGAAAATCTGTATGAAAAAATTCACTCAAACTTTTACATTTGTTAACCACGGTGACTTAGTGCTCCCAAGATACAGGTCCAAGGTTCGATTCTCAGACTAGGTCAACTCAATCTTTCATCCTTTCAGTCGATCGATTAACTGAGTATCAATTATGCTTGAAAACTAAACACCGGGGATTTAGCTTTAGGCTGACCACCTAACCGGGACATATGCTTCGCACCCCATGACCCTCGGTTAGGAAAATAGATATGGGCACTGTAAGCCTTGTGATCCGGATATTACAGTTTTGATATCGGGATATTTATTTATTTATCAATTAATTATTTAACTTTTAAGAAAATTTATTTTAATGATTTAACATTTCCTTAACAATGTCTTACAAAATTCTTCATTTTTTTCTCCTAGCTTGTTAATCAATTGAAAGAATTAAACATTTTCACTCCCTATTAATTGTGCATTAGTTTATTTATGAAAGATTCTATAAATTGTTGATCATTAGGTATTGAACGCATGCTATAAATTATCTTAACATATTTCCAAAAATTCTATATTATTACTAACTTTACAAACTTTACCTATTTATTGCAAAATAATAATTTAGTAAGACTCCTAATTTAGGATCAACTCACCAGATTTTTCACAATGATATCTTTTTAAACATTTCATTTATCACAGATTAAACAAAAAATTTTATTTCAGACAAATTCCTGTGAAAAATATATTTAACTTTATGGGAAATTTCGCATTTAAAATAGCTTTTTAAATTATATCATTAAGTCCATTAAGGTAAACGAAAATTATTTTTACTGTGAAAATATTTAAATCACAAAACGTAATATTGATAGTTTATAATATTTCATATTTATACAATAAAACCAATTTTTCTGATTTCAAAATTAGAAGACCTTTGTTAATAAGTCTTCATCTAATTTCAGTTTCGATGACTAAATTATATGCCATAGCATAATCAATGCAAATATCTGATGCGCAATAGTACGTTAATACAGACAATAAAAATATTTTGCAAATATCTTAAATTAAAAATCAAAACACACATAAATTCAAGTAAAATTATGTGTATATAATATAATCAGAAATTTTCAGTGAATCTATATATATTACATTATTAAAAATAATTTTTTTCTCCAAACTGATACACTGTATATATTGTTTTTTCAAATTTTTCATTGATTCAAAATATTATCAAGAATTAAAAGTTCTGAGACCAAAAATATGTTTTAATTGTTATATCGCATAATTTTATGCACAGAAATTTTCTCAATTAGTTATCATAGTAGTGAAAATTTAATTCGTATTTTAAAGGCATTTTTTAAAACTGTTTTTTAAGATATTAAAATATATTTTATTATTAAAACAAGGATTAATTTTTATGAAAATTAAAATTTATTTCTATTAAGATTCATTTTGGAAGTGCTGCTGGAAGTTTGGCAGGAAGTTTTTTCTTTCAATAAATTTAAATCATTTAAAAACGATCTTACTTTTAAAATTTTACAATGTAGAATGAGAAATATGTACGTTTCCTTATAAATTTCTTGAACGAATTTTTCAAGTTAAAAGATTTGTTTTTTAGGTAAATTGAACTAATTAATTAAGAAATATATTCTGTAATGTTTAAGGAGTGCTGTAGAGACAGCTAAATCCTGCATAGGTTGTTACGCTATTAAAGAAGAAGATTCTGCATGTTTAAACATTCAGAAAAGGAAAAAAAAAGAAAAAAAGAAAAAAAAAGAAAGAAAACATTTAAAGAGGAAAAAAAAAACATTCATAGATTTTTAATTTCTACCATTTGAAAAAAAGAATTTTTCAATATAAGGTGCTAATGTAAAGACAACAAAATTACGAGCCAAATAAAAATTATTTCCCCAAACAAAAACATTTAAAGATTATATAAATTATTTTTAAATGAATAGTTTTGACAAATAAGTAATTTAATATTTAATTTTCAAAACTCTGCAAAAATATGTTAGCACCAGTTTTATACCCCAGCAAAAATATGATATAAATATTCATATTGAAAGAATACATAGTAGACAAAAAATATAATTTACGGCAATAATATTTTAAATGTCAAAACTCCAGATTTTCAAAAAATTACATTTTTGTTTCCGATGAAGCTATATTTTGGAAGAAACGAAATACTAACCGTGTGAACAATAAAAAGGAAGGGAAATTTATGTGTTTTCCTAGAATTTGGAGGTAATTAGCTCTCGATCCCCTCCATTTCTATTCCAGGAAGACAATTCCCTAGGGGGCATACTGTAGTGCAAATTTATGACTAATTTCCTCACTTTCTTTGAAGGTCAGTCGGGTACCGGACACACAGGAATTTTCTCACCAGTGTAATGCGACACTAGATTGAATGGCTACAGCAGTAAAAGCCTGAGAGAAAAAACATACAAGATTTTTATTTTTATTTTGGGACAATGAATAGTATTGTTTAACAGTCTCAATAAATACAGAAACGGATCTTTCTAAATCGCTTCTTGATAACTTAAGTAAAATCTGACTTTTCTGTTATTATAAGTACATTTAAATTCTTACACAAGTTTTCATTAATAATATTTTAGTTATATGAAATTTTCTTTTTTTGCGGATAATAATTTATTACGTTATTATAATCAAAATGAGATTAAATTTTCACATTTTTATCATAAAAAGATATCAAAAATATTAGTCAAGTGTTGCTTGTTAAATAAAATGATTTAATCTGTTATGAGAAATTAAAAATAGCACATGAAATAATATTTCAAAACATTAAAATTTCGACAAAAAACTTGTAAGTTTTGTATTTTTGAATAATTGTAACATCCAGAAGAGTTCAAAAAATAATATTCATTAAACTTTTTTTTTTAATTTTTTATTTTTTTATATCAATTAAAACAAATTTATTTGTTTTGTTAATATTATTGTTATGACTTTTTTAGTATATAACTTGACTTTGATAACCTGTATAACAATTAGGATTCATAAAGGGCACTGTGAATCTTGGCGTATCCACAAAATTAAATAGGTGTCTTTCATGAGTTTACTCTTCTGTAATCTCCCTAAAGTTAATAGATCCAAAAATTACCATTATAACATTAGCACAAATAATTTGGTAAATATTTTTAAATTTAAATGAAAACATTTCCTATGCATTAAAATGGAACTGACCAATCTAATATTCCAAAAATTTTATATGAAAAAATAAAATCAAGATATTTTTGTTATTTACACATTTACAAGGTTTGTAGTACAAAACAATATCACAAACTTTGAGCAAAGTATGAAATTTAAAAAGGAAAGGTTTAAAAGAATGGAAATCGATAATCTAACTAGTTAAATGAAAATCGAAACATGGTTAAAGAACAAACTTTTTTATTAACCCTGCAAAATTATTATTAATAAAGAAATATAAGTGTAAGAGTTTCATTTAGGGAAAGCACCTGCAGCTCTTTCTCATTTTTCATCAACAACCTCTTCTCTTTTTCAAATCTGATTCCTCCCTGGAGCTTTTTTTTTTTTATTTTTCCCTGGATATGACATAATAATTATAAATTGCAAAGTTTATTTCTCTGAATAAAATTGATATTATAATAAATCTAAGATTGACATTTTCTGAAAAATTTTGTTTAGCTTTGAAATGATTTAGAGCCCCTCTGTAAGCTGCGCCCGTTCATGATAGCCCCCCTTGTCCCGACGTCACCACTTACTCAATTACTTAGTATAAAATGAAAACGCATGTCATGCAGAGTGCATCCAGTGGGAGCACTTACCTCAATATCTTTGTATTATTCATTTATTGTACTTTTTATTTCTGATCAGTTACCTTCTATTTTTATTCTGATTAGTTACCTTCTATATTCATTCTGATTTTTTATTTCTGATTAGATCACCTGACAAAATTATCCAATGCTCTAATTCATTAGAAAACGAGGTACATGGCCGGTAGGCTACAGACCTCCCTCAATCCTAAATCCTAAAAAAAATATAAAATAAAATAAAATAAAGATTGGGATATTAAAATACTTAAACTGTTTTCAAATATTTTTCTTAAGTTACGTTAATATATTAAGCATTTATAAAAACTTTTGCATCATAAATTTATAGAAGAATTTAAAATATTCCAGATAAATTTTAATTTTTGGTAAATTAAATTTCTCTAAAGTTAAAGTTTTAGTTTGGAAATGTTTTGTAGAAGTGTTTCTGCTCAATTTTTGTCATTCTTAAAAATTGAGGTTTTAAAACTAAAATGCCTGTCGTATATATATATATATATATATATATTAGAACTTTATAACTAAATAAAATAATAAATAAAATCGAATTTAATAATTTAATAAGGAGTATTTAACTCGAAATATTTTTATTAAATTATCAGGAAAGCGATGGTCTTAAAATTTAAACGAAAGTAAGCTTAAAAAATCGACTTAAATATAAATACTTTTGATTCATAAATACTTATTAAGCATTATTTAAATAATAAATTCACTTTATCGACCATCCGAAAGAATGAAATGCTGAGTCAACCTTGCTCACCCCGAGGATCGAACCTTCCACCTGTATCTTAGACCGTAGAACTAAGACACTGGGCTTCTTCAACATTGCTTACATAATTTTTCAATTTAGGAAGATCTAAAATGTTCTTAAAGACATTTTGGAGCTTTTTCATTGAAATATAACTTATGAATAATTAAACTCAATAAAAAAAAGATTTAAATAAATTTTAGTTTGATTGAAAAATTGAGCTTATTTTAATATATATGAAAGAAAAGAATATAAAAAACGTTTAACCTTCTTATAAATTTAAGAATATAAAAATTTTAAAAGAATTTATTTCTTTTAAAATCGCGTTAGTTGTAAAAATATTCAATTGATTGCAAACTATAATAAACATAAAAATATATTACAAAATACATAAATGTTTGTTTAAAATTAAATTCCATATGCTAAAACTATTTTAAATTTATTCATTTGAAAGAATGAAGACTTTGATATGAAATATAACATTTTATAACAATAAAATGTGAAATTCAGATTTGTGTATTCTAACTTCGAATTGTATGTCGAAATTATAAATGAAAATTTCAAAATTATCGATAAAATCTAAATTTAAACAAAAAATCAAATCCATACGCAAAATTTCTCTCTCATGTTATAACATGAATCTTAAAATCTTATTCAAACTGGAAGCTCAAGGTTTTTATAAATACATTCAATCTGAATGGAATTTTCTAAAATTTCAGTTAGTAGTTACTTTAATTATAATTCACTTTTCAAAGATCTTGAAACATTGTATTGCCTTTCTCATGACTGATACAATTCTGTTTGGAATGAAAATAGTTTTTAAATGTAAAATCTTCTTTAAAGAGCATCGGATAACTTGATTTAATTATTGTTGGGTGGCAAAAGATTAAAAAAAAATGGTTTTAGCTTTCTGAATATATAGTAGAGAGAGAGAGAGAGTTCTTGGATTGTCAGAAAATTTCACTTACTTTCGAAGTTTTTTTCTCGTATTTTTCTTTCTTTCTAAACCCAAACAACTGCATTTTCAAATAAATGTTAGATTTGAATTAGATTAGTTCTCCTGAGCTTATGTACATTAGGAATACCACACTGAAAATTCAGCTCACCTCTTGTTGCAATTCAAAGATGAAACTGAATTTTCTGAGTCAATTTATTATACAGCCTTTGCATACATCCGAGATGGTATTCAAGCAATCTCCCAACATTCCTTTCGCTTCAGTATTAAAAGATATCCACGGAATAAAATATTGGTAAACAGTAGAAATTTGCTTTCTAGATGCTTATAGTGACTTGAGTACACTCAATTTGACCCTCTGAATTACGACTTTGTTGACAAAATCTTATTTTCAAAAATGTAACAATTAATACCATTACTCAGTTTTCTTGCTCAATATTTTCAGTATTTAATGGCTTTTTCATAAACCATATTTCTAAAAATGTTCATATCCTGTAAGATGTAGCTCATTTAATGCAAACCTAAATCTAATTAAACCTGCTTTATCACCAAATAAAATTTTTAATTATATCTAAGAAAAAAAAAATTTTTTTAATTTTTAAATAAAAAGAACTCTTAATATTTATATCAGAAAAGCATACCAACTTTTTCTCTCAAGGAAAAAATACATTTATTAATGTAGTTCTTAAAGAATTTATTTGTGTGTGTTTCAAAATTTTTAAATGCTTCCGATACTATAAACTGTAATTTAAAAAATAATATTTAATAATAATTTATTTATTTACAAGAATGATCAAGTATGATTTTTAATTCCTTGTTACTCAGTAAATTTATTTTTAGTTGAAATATTCCTATTTAAAATGTATTATATATATATATATATATATATATATATATATATATAATGTTTCTTTAAGAAAAATATGTTTTATTTAAACACATCTATTTAGTTAAATTTCTGTAAGTATAAATAATTGTAAATAACAACGTGTGGACATGAATAAGCTCTAAAAAAAGTGATAGTTAATTTGACTACACACTTTTCTTCTTTAATATTTTCAGTGTTTAATTTTGTTTTAGAGCATACATGAAAGTTTTCTCTTAAACAGGCTATATAAAGTAGCAAATCCCATGTTAGTGTATTCCATTTTTCATTCCTAATATTACCATTGAGAATAAAAATTAAAGTATATTAGATTATGCCCAAAACTTTGTAAGTTCTATGCTTTCGGAATCTTCTAATGAAATTATATTCTTCTCTTTCCCATAATTTTTATAAATTTTCACATTTACTTCCACATTATCTACACTGTGAACTTGCTTCATTGAAAATTTCTTTGGATTCTTTTATAATGGATAAAGCTTGTCTTAACGTTTGATGACTTCTGATTGCATCGTCGAAGCAGATATTATCGTTTAAGAACGAAGCAGTTTCAGGACACTTTTCAACATACTTCCTTTAAGTGATATTTACTCGTCTGCGCCACTCAGAAAGGGCTGCTTTTTATCCCGAAGAAAATTACAATGAATCTGTAAACTATTGGTAGTTTAGAATTGCTTATTGGGTCTTTGGTAAAGAAAAATCGCATTACGTATCTATCTTCTTCTTAGACTAAAATATTCAAAAGCCTTGTTCTTGATGTTGTTGTTCTACCAGAATGATTTCCTGTACTTAGTCCGAAGTTAAGCTTTACCAGTTAGACGCAGTCGGGTGGAGTCTATGTGATTTCGAAGCAGAGATCAAGCAAACGAACCCCAATAATTCGCCTGCTATCCCCAGAGGTATCATTTCGCTTGGAGGACATTGCTACCACACCCAGTTTTAACATGCCCTAGCCGCCTTTAACGAACACGATGGAGCTACGTTTAAGCAGGGACTCGAACTCAATACCTTCCGATAGTGAGAACAACACCCTAATCAATCCAGCTACCGATAGCCTCAGCCAAACGGCTTGTGGCATGTCAGTAGTAAAAGTTATTAAGTAGTCAGTAGTAAAAGTTATTAAATAGTTGACTATTTAGGTGATATATTGCATGTAAACTCAAATATATGTACTTTAAAGTAATAAAGTTGAATAATCTCAAGAAAATATCAAAAATTCCTTGGTACAGATTTGGACCAACAGGCTAACAATTATTCAAGGATAAAGAATTACAAGGATAAATTTTACTGAAGCATCAAAGACGAAACGTAACTTATTGGTCGAACTATTTTCCCGAATGATTTTC
The DNA here is from genome assembly GCA_030067965.1 of Latrodectus elegans. Lineage (NCBI taxonomy): Eukaryota > Metazoa > Arthropoda > Arachnida > Araneae > Theridiidae > Latrodectus > Latrodectus elegans. Next base: position 18,364,942 of record CM057813.1, on the reverse strand, counting down.
TACACGGTATATAAAATGTAACGTTTTCAGTTTCATTTGGATTGAGGACTAACTGAATAATTCTTTGTTTTATATATATATATATATTATAATGCTTTCTGTAGTCTAATTCTTCTCTGTGTTCTTCAAATAGTTTAGGATCACTAAACAATTTTCTCTATTGTTTTGTAAATTTTGTGTTTATCTAGTTTCCAGGACAATCGAACTGCTTATCTCTGATTCATATTTGATTCATGTGTCAAAATCAGACAAAATTTCATTTTATTAAGAATTATCTTCTCATTTTTTGTCAAATAATACGCAGTTTTCCAAATCTCAAATGTTTTTATTAGTCTGTATTCTAGTCAATTAAATTTTGCTCAAGTACTACATTAAACTAGAGAGAAGTAAAATTATCAACTCATCGGCCGTGTGAGCATCAACTAAAAATACTTTTAACATTTAAGATATTTTTATATTCAAATGTTTGATTTTACGAGTCACAATGTTGTAACAGTAATTTGCCCCAATCAAAACAGCAATAGACTCAGTACAATTAGGAGAGCCAGCAAGGGCATAATTTCTTCATCAAAAATTGAGCAACATTTTGTTAGTATGCTGAACAACTGATTATTTTTTTATCTAAACTATATTATATAATTAAAGTATATAAAAGATTAATTTACTTCTTTTGCGATCAGGGGATAGTATGTCTGAACCTGATATTTCATCTGTAGCTAAAGCTTCTATTTCTAATTTGAAGTTGGTTCAAAGTCTGTGTTCTAATGTTACACGAACTATATATATATATATATATATATATATATATATATATATATATATATATATATATATATATATATATATATATATATATATATATATATATATATATATATATATATATATATATATATATATATATATATATATATATATATATATATATATATATATATATATATATATATATATATATATATATATATATATATATATATATATATATATATATATATATATATATATATATATATATATATATATATATATATATATATATATATATATATATATGTATTTATATATAACATAAATTTTGTGTTTGTAGCCTTTTTGCTTCCGAAAGCAAAAACTATTAATTTTTCTCTTATTTTGACAAGATTTAATTTGTCAACTAATTCAGACAAATAAATGAGCGCATTCAAATCTGAGCGAGCACTACCCTTCTATTTCTCTTCCACATCACAAGTTTGCTTCATTTTTAGAGGCGTACCGATGGGGGGAGGGCCAAGGAGGCTATCATGCCCCGGGTGCAGTTTACAGAGGGGCGCCAAATCATTTCAAGGATAAACAAAATTTTTCAGAAAATTTCAATTTTAGTTTTATTCTAATATTAATTTTATTAGGAGAAATAAATTTTACGTTATTGTGTCATGTTCAGGAAAAGATTTGGAAAAGAGAAGAGGTTGTTGATGAACAATAGAGAACAACTACAGAAGCTTGCCATAAACAAAACTCTTACTCTTTTATTTCCTTATTATTAAGAATTTTGCATAGTTTAATTCCTTTTAAAAATTGTGTTCTTTTATCTATGCTTTCGATTTCGTTTCATAATCAGTTATATTATCGATTTTGATTTTTTTTTTTTCTTTCCTTTTTAATCATACTTTTCTAAAAATTTGTGATACTAATGTTTTTTACTACAAATTTTGTAAATGAGTAAATAACGAATATATATATATATATATATATATATATATATATATATATATATAGATATAGATATATATATAGTATTCATGTTAGTATGAAGTTATTTACTAAATTATTTGTGATAATGTTATATGGTAAAATTCGGATCTATTAACCCATGGAGATTACAGAAGAATAAATTCACATGAAATACACTTTATTTAATTTTGTACACTAAAATTCACAGAGATCTTTATGAGTTCCAATTGTTATATAGGCTATTTAAGTCAAGTTATACATTAAAAAAAGATAATATTAATAATAAAGCAAATAAGTTTGTCTTAACCAAAATATTTAAAAAAAAAAAAAAAAAAAAAAAAAAAAAACGTTCACTGAATAATATTTTCACTGGGCTCCTCTAGATGTGATAATTATTCAAAAATTTAAAAAAAAAGAAAAAAAACGTAAAACTTTTTGTCGAAATTTTAGTGTTTTGAAGCATTATTTGACGTACTATTTGATTACAGATTAAATCCTTTTATTTAACATGCAGTATTTCGTTAATATTTTTAAATTCATTTTATTATTAAAATTTGAAAATTTAGTCTCATTTTGACTATAATAATGTGATAAAAAATTATTCGCAAAAAAAGAAAATTTCGTATATATATATCTGAAGTATTATAAATGAAAACTTCTAAGAATTTATAATAACAAAAAAAGTCAGATTACTAAGTTATCAAGAAGTGATATAGAAAGATCAGTTTGAGTTGTTATTAAGATTTGATGTAATTATATTATTTGTTATTCCAAAATGTAATAAAAACTGTATTTTTATCTGTCTTTAGTGTAGCCTTTTGGTCTAGTGTCGTGTTATACTCGTGAGAAAATGCCTGCTGAAACGGGTTTTCTATCAGCGGTTCCCTTTGTACAACATTCTGTCCGGCACCAAACTGACCTCAAAGAAAGCGGAAAATTTTTCATAAAATAGCACTAAAGTATTCCGCGTAGAGAATTGTCTTCTAGGAATCGAAGTGGTTTCATTTCTTTCCAAACATGCCTTCATCGGAAACAAATATGTAAACTTTTGAAAATCTGGAATTTTGACATGTAAAATATTATTGCTGTAATGTGTATTTTCTATCAGCTATGTATAATTTCGATTTGAATATTTATTGCATATGTTGACTGGTATAAATGTTAACTAATATGTACTTATTAATAATTTTTGTGTAAAATTAAATATTTAATTACTTATTACTTAAAACTGTTAACTTAAAAGTAATTTATTTAATGTTTGAATGTTTTTATTCGGAGAATTATTATATTTATTTGACTCGTAATTTTGTTGGCCTTACATTAGCACTTTATATTGAAAAATTCTTCTTTCAGATGGTGAAAGTTAAAAATCTGCAAATGTTTTTCTTTCTCTTTTTAAATGTTTTTTCTTCTTTCTATGCATAAATATACAGAATAATTTTTTTAATTAATTACTTCAATTTATATAAAAATAAGTTTTAAACTTGAAAAAATCCTTCAAAAGATATTTATAAAGAAATCGTTCATATTTTGCGTTCTACATTGTGAAATTTTAAAAATTAAGATCGTCTCTTTTGTAATATAAATTTATTAAAAGTGTTATGAAACAAACTAACGACTCCAAATTTAGAAACAAAAACATTTAATTAACAAAAAACTTACAAGGAGTCATATTTGGGTTCATAAAACTCTCGCGCTTGCGTAGCGTACCAAAGAGTCAATATCAATTTCCAAAACTGAAAAACGCAGCTTCTTCAGCCTGCTCCTCGCACCAATCGTCTCCCTACTCACCCTCCCCATCAAAGGCTCTGGAAATCGAAAGCGCTGAGTAGGAGACGTTACAGACTAAATTATTCCTTCCTTCCCCAGAGTTTTTTTTTTTTTTTTTTTTTTTTTTACGGAAATCAACCTGCAATGAAAAAGTAAAAAAAACACACACACAAGCAACAAAAAGCAAAATTTAGTATTACAGATAGCCCTGATCAATCGGACTCTGGCTGATACACAAAATATATGGCATTATATAATATAAAAATATATCAAAAGAGCACAAAATAATTATGTAATACAACAGAATCTGCAACAATAGATAAATTTACAAATATACACATTAATATTATAAAAAACAATATAATTTTTTTTCAAAAATTATGAAACAATTGAAATTTGTTTTAATAGAAAATATTTTTTTTTTAAAAAAAATTAATATCTGAGTAATAAAAAGAAAATAATTATGTTTGGTAATTCAGCATTCTACTGAGACTATCAGCATTCTGATGTAATTTGCCCTTTTTCTGAACAATATCGAAATTTAGGCTTTGAAGAACCAAAGCTCATCTTAAAAGTCTGGGATTAGATCCTGTATGATGTTTTAACCAAACTAATGGGTTGTGATCAGTTTCTATAACAAATTTATACTGACTATCTAAATAATATTTTAATTTAGTAACAGCAAAAATTATTGCTGCACATTCCTTTTCTATAGTACTATAATTTTTTTCAGACTTTGAAAATTTTCTACTCAGAAAGAGGATAGGGTGTTCATTTAGTTTTTGATCTCTCTTTAAAGTTCTATGCAATCTTTCAACAGGATTGCTTTGGGGATGCTGTACAGAACTATGCACTACTTTAATACCAAATTTTTCTAAAAATTCTGATGTCAGGACACTTATGAAAGATGTTCCTTGATCACTTTGCAACTCCCTAGGAAAACCCATACGGCTAAATATCTGAAGAAAAGCATCAACCACAGTAGTAGAACGAATATCTGGTACTGGGATGGCATCTGGATACTTGGATGACATGCAAATGGCTGTTATAATATACCGGTTGCCGCTTGAAGTTAAAGGTAAAGGTCCACAGGCATCAACATTAATTCTAGTAAATATTTCCGGAATTACTGGAACCAGTTTCAAAGGAGACTTTTTCTTATCTTGAGGCTTTCCTTCACGTTGACATTTGTCACAAGATTTAACAAAATTTTCTATGTCTTTAAAGCAGTTTGGCCAGTAGAAAGTTTTACACAACATATCTTTTGTTTTAGTTACACCTAAATGAGCTGCAGTTACCTCATGGCAGATTCCTTTTAGCTGGTTGCGAAACTTCTTGGGCACAACTAATAATCTTCTTATGGTTCCATCATTGTCCATTTTATTAAAAAACAACATTTGATTTATTATAACATATTTATTGTCTTTTGAAGATTGTCGTTTAGCTTGCTCAAAAAAAGGTTTCAAATCTTCGCACACTTTTTGTTCACGAGCGAATTCTTCTGGGGATGTCTTTATCAAATCCAGACCTTCAACTTCGGTTTCTAATGGTGGCAAAATTGCATTTTCCTCTAATTCTTCATTTTGTTTAGTTTTGAGGCAAGACCTAGAGGATTTTATTTCAGAGACAATTATCTCTTTATTCGTGCTATTTTCCTTGCGTCTTTTTTGAGCTCGAGTTTCTATAGCATTTATCATATGTACTTTCACCTCTTCGTGTTTTTGGTTTCTTCAATTAAAGCGGCTGTTTTGTTACCTAGTAAATACCTTCCTTGATCCAAAGAATCTCGAAGAACTGCTGCCTTTGTCAAAACGTGACCTAATTCACAATTTATTTCAACCTCGGCAATAGGTAAGCATACTAAAAGTTTCATCAAGAGGTGTTCTTAGCCAAACCTTTTCCTTAGTGAACATATCAGGTTTAACGTATTTTCCACAAATCAAATCAAGAGTTGCTCCAGTGTCTCTTAAGATTGGCATTTGAATTCCATTAACAGTGCCGATACTAGTGTAGGGAGCCATCAACTCATTAAATGTACTTTTAGCAATTTCATTAGATGCTACCAATTCTAAGTTCTTTTTTATTTTGTCACACTGAGGCCGCAAATGACTATAAGAACCACACTCATAACATCGGAGTTGTTTTCGTTTTTCAAATTCCCTTTCATGTGCATAATTTGAATTTTTATTCTCGACTCTTTTAGGAACATGAGATTTATTATTTCGAATTACTTCATTAAACTTAAAGGCACGGTTTTCGTTTTGTTGACGAAAACCAAAATAATTTGAGGAAGTTTTGTAAAATCTTTAGTCTTAAAACTATCTCTTAAGCTTTCATATTCATCTATTTTCTCTGCCAGATCATACGGAGAATTTATTTTAAGCCATTCCGCCAAAAAATGTTCTTTAATTTCAATTGGCACTCGACGTTTCAATTGATCTGTTACCATTAGCTCCTTAAGCTGTTCAAACGTCGTTATTTCTAATTCCGCAAGCCATTCCGTAAAGTAACTATTCAATTCTTGTGCATAATTTCTCCATGATTTTTCTGTCGTTTTCTGGTGTTTAAGAAACAATTGTCTTAATTTTTCGCTATTTAACTTGAATCCTTTAAGAATAAGTTCCTTCACATAATCGTAATCATCAGCCCTTTCTGGAGGTTCTCTAGCTAACATGTTAGATATTTCTGAAGGTAAAGCACTTACAAGATAAACTACCCATTCGTTTTTTGGAATATGAGCCATTTCTGCTCTACGCTCAAAATTTATTAAGTATAAACTCATCTCATCTTTCTTTTCATCATACTTTGGCGTTATTTGCATTAATTGAATTTTTTGAGCTTGTTCAGTCCTATTTGTAACTGATTCTCTGTTCGAAATTGTGGCATTTGAAGAGATTTCCAGACGTTTCATTTCCAAAATATGTTCTCTTTCTTCACGTCTAATTCTTTCCTCTTTTTCTAGTTCTTCGCGCCTAATTCTCTCCTCTTTTTCTAGATCTTCTCGCCTAATTCTCTCCTCTTTTTCTAGTTCTTCTCGCCTAATTTTTTCCTCTTTTTCTTCTTGTTCCCTTTTAACTTTTTCATCGATTACCCTATCTAATATACATTTTTCTTCTTCCTCGTTGAAGTTTTTACTAGCTAAAATTAATTTTTTAATGTCTGGGATTTTAAAAGAATCTGGAACTATTTCCCCTAACTCTTCCGCTACTTCTATTAAATCTCCCTTTTTTCCCCGTGCTAAAAAAGCCATTTTAATTACTAAACGTTTTATCTCAGAAGAGATGCAATAATGAGAGAAAAAACAGACTATACCCACCAATATGCAAAATTTATTAAATAACTATTGAAATTATTTATCACACACTACTAATATAAACATATCAATAACGTTTAAAAACTAAATGAAACAAACTATATTATAATACAACAAAAGTATAAAATGGAAAATCAATTATTTCAAAAAGAAGAAAATGTTTAATATTAAATCTACTCTCGATTTCAAGTTATTATCACCAAGCTAATGATTGATACTCAGATAAATTGAATCATTAATCAAAAATGTAAATATATTATATGTATAAATTATATAAAATCATATTCTTATATAGCTACTACTATATTAAATCCAAAAATGAAATTATACATATTTTTAATTCAAAATATAGAACACTACAATTCTTAAGAACAATACAAATTAACAGCTTTAACTAATCTAAACCAGAAATCAGCTTTCGATTTCAAATCAATAAACTTAGTTAATCATACACGACATCAAATAATGTTAATAACGTAAGATATTTTAAACATTAAGAATATATCTTTTCAAATTCTTAACAATGTAAAAAAACATATACGATTTAAATATCAAATAAATCAGTTTTATATCATATAAAACATTGCAAAGAACAATCAAACACATCAATAAAAATTTCACATTACATTAAATTCAAACCTATTTGTAATAATATACTTTCGTTTTCACATAACGAAATCAAAACCTTTAAAAAATATATTCCTTTCTTTCTTAAAATCTACTTTATATATCAGTTGAACAATCAAAAACTAAGTATATAATTGTACTTTTGATTTTACACCTTAATCTATAACAACATAGTTATTTTAACACATATTCCTAAGTGAATTGAAATACATCAACCACATAAAAATTATGAAATACACATTTAATAAGATACACACTTTTCGTTTAAAAAATATTACACTGTAAATTCGAATACACGAAATACAGAAATTATCTTTTGTAATATGGAATACACCATTTACAAACTTATAAACAAAATTAATTGATGTAACATGAAAATTCACGTAAATAAGATTGGAACTAAATATTCTATAAATTTATAACATACCAACTATTTATTTTTAATTGTAGCCAGAGAAGGATTGATCAAAATGGCCTACCTGTATTCCAACATTTCGGCACGTAATCCATTATAGTGCACATAATTAATTTTCACAGTGGATGCTAATGCAAAGCAAAAATTTTCACATTTACTTCCACATTATCTACACTGTAAACTTGCTTCATTGGAAATTTCTTTGGATTCTTTTATAATGGATAAAGCTTGTCTTAACGTTTGATGACTTCTGATTGCATCGTCGAAGCAGATATTATCGTTTAAGAACGAAGCAGTTTCAGGACACTTTTCAACATACTTCCTTTAAGTGATATTTACTCGTCTGCGCCACTCAGAAAGGGCTGCTTTTTATCCCGAAGAAAATTACAATGAATCTGTAAACTATTGGTAGTTTAGAATTGCCCATTGGGTCTTTGGTAAAGAAAAATCGCATTACGTATCTATCTTCTTCTTAGACTAAAATATTCAAAAAGCTTGTTGTTGTTGTTATTGTATCAGAATGCTTTCCTGTACTTAGTCCGAAGTTAAGCTTTACCAGTTGGACGCAGTCGGGTGCAGTCTATATGATTTCGAAGCAGGGATCAAGCAAACGACCCCCAATACTTCGCCTGCTATCCCCAGAGGTATCATTTCACTTGGAGGGCATTGCTACCACACCCAGTTTTAACATGCTCTAGCCGCCTTTAACGAACACGATGGAGCTTTGTTTAAGCAGGGACTCGAACTCACTACCTTCCGATAGTGAGAACAACACCCTAATCAATGCAGCTACCGATAGTCTCAGCCAAACAGCTTGTCGCATGTCAGTAGTAAAAGTTATTAAGTTTAAATCTCAAGAAAATATCAAAAATTCCTTGGTACAGATTTGGACCAACAGGCTAACAATTATTCAAGGAAAAAGAATTATAAGACTTTACTGAAGCATCAAAGACGAAACGTAATTTATTGGTCGAACTATTTTCCCGAATGATTTTTCTACACAGTATATAAAATGTAACGTTTTCAGTTTCATTCGGATTGGGGACTAACTGAATAATTCTTTGTTATATATATATATATTTATTTATATATATATATATTATAATACTTTCTGTATTCTATTTCTTCTCTGTATTCTTCAAATAGCTTATGATCACTAAACAATTTTCTCTATTGTTTTGTAAATTTTGTGTTTATCTAGTTTCCAGAACAATGAACTGCTTATCTCTGATTCATATTTGATTCGTGAGTCAAAATCAGACAAAATTTCATTTTATTAAGAATTATCTTCTTTCTTTTTGTCAAATAATACGCAGTTTTCCAAATCTCAAATTTTTTTATTAGTCTGTAATCTAGTCAATTAAATTTTGCTCAAGCACTACATTAAATAAGAGAGAAGTAAAATTATCAACTCATCGGCCGTGTGAGCATCAACTAAAAATACTTTTAACAGCTACGATATTTTTATATCCAAATGTTTGATTTTACGAGTCAAAATGTTGTAACAGTAATTTGCCCCTATCAGAACAGCAATAGACTCAGTACAATTAGGAGAGTCAGAAAGGGTATTATTTCTTTTACCAAAAATTAAGCTACTTTTTGTTAGTATGCTGAACAACTGATTATTTTTTTTTTATCTAAATTATAGTATATAATTAAAGTAAATGAAAATTTAATGTTCTTCTTTTGCTATCAGGGGATAGTATATCTGAACCTGACATTTCATCTGTAGGTAAAGCTTCTATTTCTAATTTGAAGTTGGTTCAAAGTCTGTGTTCTTATGTTACATGAACTATATATATATATATATATATATCATAAATTTTGTTTGTAGCCTTTTTGCTTCCTAAAGCAAAAACTATTATTTTTTCTCTTATTTTGACAGGATTTAATTTGTCAACTAATTCAGACAAATAAATGTGCGCATTCAAATCTGAGCGAGCACTACCCTTCTATTTCTCTTCTACATCACAAGTTTGCTTCATTTTTAGAGGCGTACCGATGGGGGGAGGGAGGGCCAAGGGGGCTATCATGCCCCGGGTGCAGTTTACAGAGGGGCGCCAAATCATTTCAAGGATAAACAAAATTTTTCAGAAAATTTCAATTTTAGTTTTATTCTAATATCAATTTTATTAGGAGAAATAAATTTTACGTTATTGTGTCATGTTCAGGAAAAGATTTGGAAAAGAGAAGAGGTTGTTGATGAACAATACAGAACAACTACAGGAGCTTGCCATAAACAAAACTCTTACTCTTTTATTTCCTTATTAAGAATTTTGGATAGTTTAATTCCTTTTAAAAATTGTGTTCTGTTATCTATGCTTTCGATTTCGTTTCGTAATCAGTTATATTATCGATTTTGATTTTTTTTTATCCTTTCCTTTTTAATCATACTTTTCTTAAAGTTTGTGATACTAATGTTTTGTACTACAAATTTTGTAAATGAGTAAATAACGAATATATATATGTATATAGTATTCATGTTAGTATGAAGTTATTTACTAAATTATTTGTGATAATGTTATATGGTAAAATTTTAATCTATTAACCCATGGAGATTACAGAAGAATAAATTCACATGAAATACACTTTATTTAATTTTGTACACCAAAATTCACGGAGCTCTTTATAAGTTCCAATTGTTATATAGGCTGTTTAAGTCAAGTTATACATTAAAAAAAGATAATAATAATAATAAAGCAAATAAGTTTGTTTTAACTAAAATATTTAAAAAAAAAAAAAAAAAAAAAAAAAAAAACGTTCACTGAATAATATTTTTCCTGGGCTCCTCTAGATGTAATAATTATTCAAAAATTAAAAAAAAAAAAAAGAAAAAGAAAAAAAGAAAAACGTAAAACTTTTTGTCGAAATTTTAGTGTTTTGAAGTATTATTTGACGTACTATTTAATTTATCGTAACAGATTAAATCCTTTTGTTTAACATGCAATATTTCGTTAATATTTTTGAATTCATTTTATTATTAAAATTTGAAAATTTCGTATATATATATATCTGAAGTATTATAAATGAAAACTTCTAAGAATTTATGGTAACAAAAAAAAGTCAGATTACTTAAGTTATCAAGAAGTGATATAGAAAGATCAGTTTGAGTTGTTATTGAGATTTGATGTAATTATATTATCTGTTGTTCCAAAATGTAATAAAAACTGCATTTTTATCTGTCTTTAGTGTAGCCTTTTGGTCTAGTGTCGCGTTATACTCGTGAGAATATGCCTGCTGAAACGGGTTTTCTATCAGCGATTCCCTTTGTACAACATTCTGTCCGGCACCAAACTGACCTTCAAAGAAAGCGGAAAATTTTTCATAAAATAGCACTAAAGTATTCCACGTAGAGAATTGTCTTCTAGGAATCGAAGTGGAGGGGTTCGAGAACTAATCACCTCCAAATTCTAGGAAAACACAAACTTTCTATCTTTCTTATTGTTCATACGGTTAGTATTTCATTTCTTCCCAAACATCCCTTCCTCGGAAACAAATATGTAAACTTTTGAAAATCTGGAATTTTGACATGTAAAATATTATTGCTGTAATGTGTATTTTCTATCAGCTATGTATAATTTCGATTTGAATATTTATTGCATATGTTGACTGGTATGAATGTTTACTAATATGTATTTAATATTAATTTTTGTGTAAAATTAAATATTTAATTACTTATTACTTAAAACTGTTAACTTAAAAGTAATTTATTTAATGTTTGAATGTTTTTATTCGGAGAATTATTATATTTATTTGACTCGTAATTTTGTTGGCCTTACATTAGCACTTAATATTGAAAAATTCTTCTTTCAGATGGTGAAAGTTAAAAATCTGCAAATGTTTTTCTTTCTCTTTTTAAATGTTTTTTCTTCTTTCTATGCATAAATATACATAATTTTTTTAATTAATTACTTCAATTTATATAAAAATAAGTTTTAAACTTGAAAAAATTCTTCAAAAGATATTTATAAAGAAATCGTACATATTTTGCGTTCTACATTGTGAAATTTTAAAAATTAAGATCGTCTTTAGTAATATAAATTTATTAAAAGAAACAAATTTATTCCATTGCATGAACAGTACTTCAAAGATGATTCTCAATCGATATAAATTTTGATTTTAATAAAAATTAACCTTTATTTTAATAATAAAATATATTTCAATATCTTAAAAAATTAGTTTTACTAAATGCCTTAAAAATAAGAAAATTTTCACTGTTATGATAACCGATTGAGAAAATTTCTTTAGATAAAATTAGGCGATATAACAGTTAAAATATATTTTTTATCTCAGCACTTGTAATTCTTGTTAATAATTTGAATCAATGAAAAACTTAAAAGAACACCATAAAGTGTATTAATTTTATAAAAAAAATTATTTTTAATAATATAATATATAATGTTTTTGGCTGAAAAAATTTCTGATTTTATTAAATATACATAATTTTATTTGAATTCATGTGTGTTTTGAAAGACATTTATTTTAATTTTTGATTTAAAAAATTTTTAAAATATTTTTATTTGTATTAGCATTCCATTTCTTATCTGAAATTTTTGCATTGATAATGCTGTGGTATAATTTAGTTATTTAAACTGAAATCAGATGAAGATTTATTTAAAAAGGTCTTCTACTAAAGGTCTAAAAAGGAATCAGAAAAATTAGTTTCATTGTTGAAAAATGAAATGTTCTTAAATTATTAATATAAAATTTTGTGATTTAAATTTTTTACAATGAAAATAGTTTTGGCTTTCATTAATGGTCTGAATGATATAATTTAAAAAGCTATGTTAAAGGAAATGTTTAAGAAGATATAGTTTTGAAAATTCAGATGAATTGATCCTAAATTAGGGGTGTAAAGTCTTACCCAATTAATTTTTTTGCAATAAATATCTAAATTTGTAATGTTAGTAAAATTATAGAATTTTTGAGAATTTGTTAAGATAAGATGTAGCATACATTCTGCATCTAATGATCAATAATATGCAGTCTTTCATAAATCTTATAATGCACAATTAATAAGCAATAAAAAAATTTTATTTCATCAGTTGTGTGTGTGTGTGTGCTTAACTTGCTACAAAAATACATTTAAAAATTTTTTTAAGTCATCGTTATGAAAATGTTAAAATGTTAAAATAATTTTTCTTAAATGTTAAATATTAATAGATAAATAAATATCCCACATTCAAAATTGTAATATCAGGGTAAAGGCCTACAGTACCTATATCTGTTTTCCTAACCGAGGCCCCAGAGTTGCGAAACATATGCCCTGGTTAGGTGGTCAGCCCAAAAAAAAATTCCCTGTGTTTAGATCCCAAGCTTGATTGGTACTCAGTTTATAGACCCATTGAAAGGTTAAGTCGATCTTGCCCGAGTATCGAACCTCGGACCTGTGCCTTGGAAGCGCTAAGTCACCGTGCTTAACAAATGTAAAAGTTTGTGTGAATTTCATCATACTGATTTCCATGGAACAAAACGCTATTGAGAAATGAGTGACTGAAATATGTTACTCTGCAGTAGAAAACAAATTAAACCTTAAACCCATTAGAACTTTTAACCTGCCTAATCTCATACGGTAAAGATAGAGAGAAGAAAGGCTTACCATTCAAATATTTGTAACTATTTCTGCATCATTTGCAAGCTGTGAACGTTTATTCTGAAATTAAAATTAATTTTGGCATATTAATGATCCACCATGAGTCAAAACCTTCTAAGTGATTTAACATTTTTAAGTATAAAAAAGAAACATTTGAAATGATCAATTTTAATGAAGTAATTGATCGATTCGCTTCTACAAAAGCAAGAAAAATGTAAATAGTGTATATTATATTAGTTTGCAAATAATTACATCAATCAAACTATATATATATATATATATATATAACGAATTGCTTCATATTTAAAAATTGTATGTTTTGTATGCATTTTATGTTTTTTTTAAATAAATGTATAAAATAAATCATATCTCGTTTTAATTCAAAATTAAACCAAAGTCCGATTATTCTTTTGGCCCTTTTCCGAATTCAACATAAGTTTTTTTTAAAATTAGAATTGAATTTTGTTTAAATTTAAAGCTTAGCCTGAGACTTTAAATAAATATAATTCGGATTATTTTATAGGAGGTACAATATTCTGTTAATATTTTTATTGTATTTTTATTACACACACATGTATACACTTCATTTATTATATTATGTATTATATATGTTAGAGTAAACTCTTATTACTGAATACATTTTATTCATATATTTATATGCTATTGCTATTTTTTTTATCAAGGGAGCTCCAAAAATGTATTGTACCCGGTCGCCAACTATGCTCACTACGCCATTGTTCATTTTATTCCTTTCATTATGTGAAACCGCAAAAATTATTGATTGTTAAGCTTCTGATTTCACGAATCTCATTATTTATATCTTTTGACAATTTTAAAACAAATTCTGGTTGTGTGTTTCCTACGCACATGCTATAAAAAATATAAAACAATCTGCCGATTTGTTATCTTTAATTTTAGGCTTCATATCAAGGCATAAAAAAACATCTGCCAAAAGCTTTTAGTTTATTTTTTCTTTGTTGCTCAAAGTGTTATTCTCTGTCGAGTAAATTTTTCTTCAAAACAAGTTTGAGTAACTGCTGAAAAACCATAAATAAATGATTCAGTCTTTCTCTTTTGTCTCGTCTTTTAGAATTTTGTCATACATTTTTCTTCATTTTTACTGTTAATTACAACTTTAGTTATGTCTAAGAATAAAAAGTATTTCTCAGCCTTTTTATTTGAGTTCAATAGAATTTGTGAATGTCGGGCGCAGACGATTCTTTTACATTTTGTCGTTTATGTTCCAAAGTTGAATAGTTTGCTAATTTTTTTTTATTACCAAACGACTTGGAGTTGGCGTTGGATTGATTAACGTTGGTTTATTATTAACTATATTTTGTCATAACTAAATTTATTTAGAGATCGTACAGTGTTCTTTACCGTATGAATTAATTACAAACGCTGTAGCCAAAATTTTGTGCAAAGTTTTTATTCTCAATTTACCATAGATGGACATTGTAATATATTTTGATTACATTCCGCAGTTGAAACTCGAGCAAAAATTTAGGGGACAAACAAAAAGCATTTGATATTATGTGACAATGTCTTATAAATTTTCCTGTTTCGAATATTCCTCTTAAGAAATTTATTTCGTTTCAGCAGAAACTCTATTCAGAAACGACACTCTGTATCTAGAAAGGATACATTGTGTTAGGTATAGATTGAGATGGCATTTCATTTTCGTACATTTCCAAAATTTTCAAAACCAATTCCACTATTGGCTTTGAGACTTAAAACCATAGGCACAATCGGAAACTTAGAATTTTTAGTATTTTGAAAAAATATTCATCATTTTTGTAATGAAAGTCTTATTTTATGTTTGGAATTTTTTTTAACAATCTTTTTAGCAACCAAAATTTAAAATATTCTCATATCAAATTTTACAGTATATTTTAGAATCAATAATAAATGTCAGCTTATGAGCTTAAAAGAAAAAATAAAAGTGTTTGAGATTCAGTTTTTATAATGTGAGTTTCTTTCTCGCTGTCAAGTCCTGCCAGACGAACTGTCAGCCGTACAATTATGGCCTCTGGCTTCAACCGCTCGTGGGTTCGAATACCATATTGGGTTTGAATGCGTATAAAGATTCCACTTTAAACTGTATGACCCAGTCTAATTATTGATTTCGAATAAATAAAATGATCTTTGGGTGACAAAGTGGCAGATGAATGTTTAGCGTTCCGGTCTTCTGTTCAATCGTTCGTATCCCATATAAATTGCGGTTGCTTGAAGTGACTCGGAATTAGTTTAAAGTCATACTTCCTGGTCTAATTAGCTGCTGTTTTGAACGACAAACAAATCAAAATCTCATCATTCTGCGCAATTGATATGTCTGCAACAACAGAAAAAATCAATTTTAGATTCAAATTTACCCGAAATTTGGTTATATATTTAACTTGAAACATTATTTTTAATTTCTGTTTTCTTTTTATTTTCCTTTTGATAACATATCAAAGCAATGTGTATTAAAATTATGCGTGAGGATGTGATGTAATGTAGGAATGGATGTAATGTTTGTGCAATGCGTGATAACAGCATGGTGTTATAACAGTGATACATTAACTACACACAGCCGTTGAAACATTAATTAGAAGCTAAATTTCATTCAAGGGCAGCCATAGCGCTTGAGTGAAATTTTGTTATTAATAGCATATTGCTTGCGAAAGGCAGCAACAGTAGATAACGTTTTTGTTATTATTGAATGAAAATATGAGAACGAGGTTATAATTAACTTAGTTGCGGCCCATTTTTAGCAGCACTTAAGATGTGCCTTTATTTATCAACTAGCCAATCACAGTATTTAGTTAAGATTGTTACCAAGCTATCAATGTGTAGCTACAGTGAAACATAACAAATTAAATGAATAATGCTGTTAACTGTGACCGTTGTCCTATAGGGAAACAGATTTCTCCTGACCGAGAAGCCCCATGATCGGTTTCAACCGCTGCTGGGAAACAGTAGATATCGCCTTTCTGCGTGCACGCCTTCGGGGTGGGTGCTTGGGAATTTTCTACTCTTGTGACAAGTGAGTACTATGTGTGTCCTGTGTAAAATTGATATTTGAATCAAAATAAAATTTAAATTTTCTGTAAAACTTTGTTTTAGTATATCGCGCTCCTTACCGAACGGCGCCCGGGGCATGAGAGTCTTTCCTCTTAGCACTCCCTCTCCTCTTAAATGATTCATGATCTCAAAGGGTGTCTCAAATGGTTGTCACTCTCTGGTGTTGAGTTGCAAAGGACCTTGCGACTCAACAGTGGAGTAAGCAATGTATAGTCACCTCGTAAACAAAATTGCTTCTACTCTACCGTCAAACTGGAGGTGGTGCGGTATGCAGTAAGGGAAACAAACTAACGCATGAAGTCTGAAGAGGGAGGACTACTGCAGGTGGGCAATAATTTACATCTTTATTTGAAAACGGAAGTTCCAGTAGTGAAATACTGGGATCGGTGTCGAGTTTCATGGCGCTTCTCTTTGTTCGAGTAGGGGATTGCATGTTGGAGGAGCAAAAGAAAACATCTTTCCTCCGCGAGGGTTGTTAACTTTACTTTCTACCCCCATCAACAAATCCAAGCGAAAAATCCTATCCTGTGTGGCGGGATGATATGAGATGCCTGATTTCAGAGATAAGTTGCGAAAAATGTAACTGAATGTTGTAGAGCGTTTAAACACAAGAATTGACGCCTTTTTCTCAAGGTAAGAGAGAGTGCAGCACTGCAGGTGGGCAATAACTCACATCTGTTTTTGAGATCTCAGAAATGTGGGAAAGGGATTGATGTAGATTTTCATTCGTAAAAATGATGGATGACCCAAAGATAGCGTTGTCAACAATTCTCCCAAGGGTTCTCGGAGGAGCAACATTTCAGGGATACGTTTCATTACTCAGAAATCCCAGAATGTTATAAAGCAATTAAGCGCAGGAAGTGTGTCGGTTCTTTCTTTCGGTTAAGATGTAGTGTGTAAACCTAGAGTTAGGTGCATCTATTAAATAAATGACATGCTCCCATCTCAAATGGTTGCAGGTGGTTGGAAAAGAGATATTTGTAGAAACTTTGACATGTTTGGAATTTTTGAAAGAAAGTGAAAGGTGTTAACAGTAGAGTGTGTTAATGTTTAATTTTGTTTTATAACGCTACTTTAGAGTTTATATAAATAATAATAATAATGATAAAAAACTTGAAGCATTTTGTTTCTGTAATAACATTAAGAAAAGATACCTTAAAATGAAAGAATTATAAAAAAATTTTCAAAATGTTATATATATTATTTTATGTTATGATAAGTGACAACTCTGAAAGATAAACAGAACTCAATCTTCAAGTGAAGTGATTCCGAAAAAAAAAGGAATGCTACTTTACTTTAATTATATTTTGTCATAACCTAATTTACCGAGAGATCATACAGCGTTCATTAATCGTGTAAACTAATTACAAACGCTATAGCCAAAGTTTTGTGTGTGTGAAGTGAAACAGTTGTTATTCTCAATTTGCCATAGATGGTCATTGTAATATAATTTGATTCCATTCTTTGCAACGCATTCCGCAATTTAAACTCAAGTAAAATTTCAGGGAACAAAAAATATTCGATAATATGTGACAATGTCATATAAATTTTCCTGTTTCGAATTTTCCGCATAATAAATTTATTTCGTTTCAGCAAAAACTGTATAACTGTGATACGACACTTGGTATCTAGAACGTATACATTGAGTAAATTGAAGATGGGATTTATTTTCGTTTATTTCATAAATTTTAAGTCTCAAAATCAATCCCTCGATTGCTTTTGAGGCTTAAAAACCATCAGTATCATGACAAGAAATTAGAGTTTTCAGTATTTTATAGAATATTCATCATTTTTGTAATGAAGATCATATTTTGTGTTTGGAATATTTTTAACCTGGTTTTAATTACCAAATTTTATAGTATTCTCATATTAAATTTTATTGTATTTTTTAGTATTCATCTTCGCCTCTTGTAAGAACCGACATATCTAAACAATGTTTATTAAAAATTTGTGAGGATGTGATATCATTCTAAGGTCAGCCTGCCATTGAAAAAAAACCAAGGTATATGAGTTTAAAGATAAAAGTGTTTGAAATTTAGTTTTTATGTTTATATAATGAGAATTTTTTTCCTCCCTCCAGTTCTACCAGACGAACTGGCAGCCGCATGGTTATCGTTCTGGTCTTTGGCTTCAACCGCTCATAGGTTTGAATCTCACATTGGATTTGAATGTGACCTGAGATTACGATTGTTTTAACTGTATAACCTAGTTTATTTAAATTTCGAGTGAATAAAATGGTCATTAAGCGACAAACAAACAAAAAGTCTTAAAAAGGGGGCAGCGTTCTGATCTTCTTCTCAGTAATTCGTAGATTCGTTTCCCATATAAATTGCGAATGCTTATAGAGAGAGGCTCGGTATCTGTTTTAAAGTAAAAGTTCTTGGTCTAGTTAGCTGTTGTTTTGAGCGACAAACCAATCAAACCCTCATCATTTCTGTTTTGTTCAATGACTATGTAGTACGCCACAGCAGGAAAAAAAGGTCAGAAATTTAAGAGATTTGGTAATATACTTAACTACGACAATTTCTTTTAAATTCAGTTTTCCTTTTATTTTCATTTTGATAACATATCAAAATAATGTTTGTTTAATAAGATGTGATATGTAATTACACAATAATATGGTGCAATTATAGTGATGCATCAACTGCACACAACTATTGTAACAGTAATGAAAGGTTAAATTGCATTCATGGACAGCCATAGTGCTTGAGCGAAATTTAATTATTAAGGATATATCGCTTGTGAAAGGCAGCACTGAATCAATCAAAAGTAGATAACGTTTCTTTTATTATTGCATTAAAGTATGAGAATTAGTTCCACTGTTTAACAGCAGTTAAAATCTGCATTCATCTATCAAGTAGCCAATCTCAGGATTTAAAAGAAATTGTTACCAAGCTATCAATGTGTAGCTGCAGTGAAACATAAGCAAATTAAATAAATAAAGTTGTTAACTGTGACCGTTGCCCAGTGGGGAAACAGCTTTCTCCTGACCGAAAAGTTTCATGATCGATCACAACCTCTACTGGGAAACGGTAGATATCGCCTTTCTGCGTGCACGTCTCTTCGAGGTGAGTTCTTGGGAGTTTTCTACTCTTGTGATAAGTGAGTACGAGCCTCTGTCTACGAAAAGATCCTTATGAATTCAATTTACGTGATCATTATTAAAATGCCTTAAAACAGCCTTACTCTGACCTCTACGTGGTTTCAAATTGATATGGAAAATATGTGCAGAGTGATCTGCTCTTTGGAATGGAAGGTTGCGAGTTCGATTTCAGGTATTGTTGAACAACCGGAAATGGATGCGGCATCTCCTCGTACTTTTATCGGAACGAATGTATGGGAGTCTTTTTTTTTTTTTTTTTAATATGCCTGAATACTGTCCACTGTCAATGAAAAAGCCATCCTTTAAGCAAAGGCTGTAAGAGCATTTGCTATGTGGCATCAAAAATATAGGAAAGCAAAAGTAATTGCAACATATTAAAACATAAACATTTAATTATAAATGTTTTAAACAATTAATAAATAAAAATGTAGGCATGAAATTTTTATTTCATTAAATTTCCTGTTATCACAGTTAAAGAATTGTGAATTTTGAAGGTAACTTTCCATTGTAATTTCTGTTAGACAACTTCAAAATAGATAGACTGAAATTTTAATATCCTGGATTTCGATATATCTCAGGATTTGACCATTTGAGAAAGATTTAAATTATTAGCTTCTTAAACTACCATAATACCATCATAGAAAAAAGAATTAATACATAAATTTACCAGTAGTTATTTAAATTTAGAAATACAAATTGGTAAGAAATACAGATTGGTAAGGCTTCAACAATCTAAATGTGGATTATCATATGTCAAAATTTTGAAAAAAACTTTCATTTTAAAGAAAAAAGTAACTTTGCATAAAAAAATTCTAATGATTTCGATTTAAAAATTTTTTTATTTGATGGATAAGTAAATTATATTCAGGTTCCTTTTTTACCATGTAAAGAAAAAAAACCGAAAAATGACGAGTCTTTTTAGCGAAAAAAAATTCCAAAACTAATCAAATAATTTAAAAATATCTATCTTCATGTCTATTTTACTTTTAAAAACGATTTAACCTTTTAACTGGATATCTCAGTCAGTTCATAACATTTTATACCTGCATAACTTAAAGAAAAATTAGTCAAAATATTTCATTTTAAAACTGGCTATATTTCTAATTTTGTGCATCTTTTATTTCTTATATTTTAAATCAGTCATGATGTCGTATATTTCCAGACAATCAAATTCACAATTCAGGTATAAATACAGATAACTTATGCTAGTGCAAAAGTATAGTATAGTAGCCATGTATAATTCGAATAAATTCTATAAATGTATTCAGATTGAGAGAATACAATATACTATGACCTTCAATAATAAGTGTTGTCATATATTTTTTTCTATATTCTAGCATCTGATAAAATTATTTGGATTTCAATTAAATTTTTAGGACAAAAATACTGAAAGTACTTAAAAAATAATTTCATACTAAGTGTGGTAAAAAAATTGCAACAAACATTAGTAAAAATTTCTGAGTTGAAAGAATGTCCACAAAGTGAATTACAAATACGTGTTGTTTCCTTCAAGTGTATCGGGCGATGGCATCCCCGCTGTAATTCAATCATCGAGATGACAATTTGCTGAGGTGGTAAGAGAAAAAGCAGATGTACGTCTCATTAAGAATTAGAGTTTTCACCTCTCTTGACAAGTGTTTGGGGGGGGGGCGAACTAGCTTTGCAGTGAGAACACAAACTATGCTGCAACAAGTAAATTTTAAACAAGATTCTCACACGGTTATGGGGTTAATTGTGTTGGTATCATGAGCATAATGCTAGATTAAATTTTAATATCAAGCAGCGTAATCGAAACATTAGTTGTTATCAAATTAAGAAGACTAAAAGTAAAAGCCGAGTTTTTAAAATTATCTATATTTTAGATTATTTTAAAGCAGGCACTTAGTTAATTTGTTATTTTCACTGCATAGTGTTATGACGTTTTTCTTATAATATGCTACTTCTTGTGGGGGGCGCCAAAAAAGATATTATACCCGGGCATTAGTTATCAGAGCTAGGGAAAAAAGAAGGGCTGGCACATCGCTTTGAGGTGTCGAATGCCGCCTTGACCCTAGAGAGGGAAAGAGCGTGATTGGTATTATTACTTCTGACTATTAAAGGAAACGAAAATAAAAAAATTACACCTGCAAAGACTTTATTTTTAGAAACTACTCTGCTAAGGCTAAAACGCATTTCACTGGAAACGCTAAAACAGCTGCATTTTTTTCTTTGGATAGATAATTTGATATTATGAACAGTTCATTACCAATACCCTCCCCTCCCCCAATAAGAAGCATTTAAAAATAGCTTTGAGAGTGCAAAAATATTTTAATGCTGCTTTAAAAAAAAAAAAAAAAAAAAAACTTTAAAAGCAATTAAGGAGGAAGTCTTCAATTTACCTGTATTTGCATAAAATTGGTTTTACTTTTTAAGAAAGGAGAATTGTTGTTTCAATCCATTCTCTTTGTAGATTATATAAAGACTTGAAATCTATAAATGCAACTTATATTTTAACAATTGACTTAATACAAGATATACGCGATGCATATTTTCCCTGCTGAAGTAAAAAACACTTTATTCGAAAAAAGTTACCTAATTTGTCACTGAAAGTAAACTCTTTGGAAAAAGGACACGACATTTATTTAATGAGTGAAATGTTAGATTCTACATTCAATGTAAAAGAACGTCAAGAATTTACCCATTTTTTTTACTCTCACGATGTTGAATTAAATCTTGAATTCTTAATTAATCCTTTGCCATTATATTGAAAACATGAGCTTGCTTCTTGCAATCCAAATTATGATACATCTCCATTTGAAGAAGAAGCTATGGTTTCTATGGCTGTTCGAGATGTTTAATATTCCTAGTGGAATATTTTCGTTTCTGCTGAAGGGGGGGGGAGTTACCATTTCAACAAAACCATAAAAATTTAAACAAATGGACATAATTTTTCGCAAATGTCATGGTGACATTTTTTAAAGTGAAAATGGCATTGCAATATTTAATAAATGAAATTAAAACTTCTTTTCTTACTGTGAATCTAAAGGCAATTAAACATTTTTGTCGCTTGAAAACATATATACCAATGCGGATTTGAATAGAAATGCAGCTATATTATCCTATAATAAAGCTTAAAAAAAGGCCAATACTAAAAATAATCAAGACAAACTGAAGCTAATTGATAAATATATTTTCGTATATTAGTTACTTAATTCTAATTTGAAAATTAATAATAATTTTTAAGGGTTTATTTAATAACAATTGCAGATGTACTTAATATTTCAGAGGCATGTGTATTTTTACACTCTGATTAAAAAAAAATTAACTTAAAAGTAAAAAATAAATATTTTGCTTCGAAACTCCAAGCAGCTGTTTCTTCTTCAATGCCTCACCGCATCATCAACGACTATTTCCGGTGTCAGTTTTGAGGAGCATTTGAGTCAGCATTTCTCTCTCACTAGCCCTACTCTCTGCGCCTCTGCTTACAGATGTTTCCTAGGGAAAATACGTAGCTGGAAATACAAGAGCGTTGTGGAGCTGTGAAAAACAACAATTTTCCCAAGGAAAATCTTTAAAAAATATTTAAAAATTGAAGTGAAAATGAGGGAAAAATTGCCAAATGGGGAGAATCTTTTTTTCCATCTCCCACGGTTCAGTATTCTTC
>CM057813.1:18199202-18334202 GCA_030067965.1 Latrodectus elegans | reverse complement strand
ATACATAGAAAGAAATAATTCATAATCAAGTTTCTAATAATTTTAGTAAAATAAGTGTTTGATATTGCCAAAAAAATAAAATCCCAAAATTATCAAATGCTTATACAAGTATACTAATTGTTTAAATTTGCATTATGCATTAAATGTGTTTTTCAGTAAAGGAGAAATAAATTATACTTTTATATTCAAATTTATTTTAGCTGCAGCTTGATATATAAATTTATAAGCATATGGTGAATAAAAAAAATTTATAAAAATTAAATATTTTTTAGAAGTTAACATTTTAAATAAAAAAAAATTTATGAGAAGTTTAATAAATATTCTTTATTGTAAATGTTATTTTGTCATATTTTTAACATATGAATGCATTTATCCAGCCCCAATTCGCTGTGCCTATTGTCTGTACAGGGAGAATTGGAACAAAATAGATATACACAAAAGCCTTGGTAAGTACACATTAAATTTTTGATTTTGTGTAATATCATTCAAGTTCTAAATATGTTATTTTGGTAACTATAACTAATGGATAGTCAAGAACTAATATAATTTCTTCCTTGCTTTTTTAGTTTTCGATTGAACTTTAAACTAAAGATTTTTGATAATTAGCTGTAGCTATTATTCTCTAGTAGAATACCTAATATGAGTCATGATGTGGTTGTATTTTAATTTAAGTATAATGGTTACATAAACATACATTGCTGAAAATTTTCTGAAGGAAATTGCAATTCTATGTTTCAATTTTGAAGTGGTTTTGTTCAAAAGAACATTTGCTAAACTGAATAATGCATAATTTAGTACCAGGAAAAACAAGCGTTTCAGAATCATATGTACCCAATTTGCTGAGTTCTCCATAATTAGTTTAATAGCATAAAACTGTAAGATTAGAAACAAAGTTTTTATAGAAGAAAAATATGTACACTTCCACACAAGCTTCCTTAGTAGACCCAAGAATATCCAGACAGTAATGTAATTCTAACTAGTGTTTCAAGAAGAGTCCTGAGCATTGGCTCCAGATAGGAATTCTAGTGCATGCTTCCTTGTAAAGGAAGCTGTTACAATTTTGGGATATAAATTGTGAATATTGTTCGGATTTAATTTTAGCAACCCTATAGTCTTTGATTTGTTTATTTGCTTTCCTTTTATTTGTTTTTATCCAAGTAACAAATGATTAAAAAAGTGGGTATTTTATGTACTACCCCATTGACATTTAAGATTAAATCGTACAATTTTGCAAATTTTGTAGTTATTTTTTTAAATTAAAAAGAAAAAACAGAATAGTTTGCTTTCATTTTAGCACCTTTAGCAAATAGATAAAAACTGTATTTTTATTTTTTATGGTGCTAAATCGCAGTATTAACCTACTCAGTGGCTCAGAAAATTTCAAGAATCTGCGAAAAATGTTCCCTCTTTAATACCAGATGTACTACTTTCTCGTTCCACAGCCACTTTCCTATATTATACAAAAATCGTCGACTGTTTCCCATTCTCATTGGGAATATTTCCTAACCCCTGAAAACTGTCACATCGCTCAATTTAATGGGAGGGGATGTCACTTACCACTAACTACCCTATCTAGGGTTGTATGTATTTGCCATAAAGAATTGTACATCCCAATAAAAATGGTTAAAACGAAAATGTATATCTTATCTTTGTATAAAACTTAAAAAGCAAAAATTTTTAATAAATAACTGCTTTTTGTGTAATTGAAAATGATTGAAGATAATCCTCAGTGCTTTTAGGTTGACTTGGTAAATAAAATGAAATTCTAAGAAAAACTGTACCCACAAATTATGATGTTTTAGGTTTAATTAAGAAACTTAACTACTGCTTGTCATATTTTCTTGTATATTTATGATTTTCTGTATAATGGAAATTTCTCTTTTTGAATGAGACACAAGCTTTTCAAATTTTTATTACATTAAGATAAAATAATGTCAGTAAAATACATTTTCTCACATTATATGTTACTTAACACAAACAAATTTTTACTTTATATGAATACATCTATGTAGTAATTAGTGTGGTGTTTATATGAAAATAAAAGCTTAATTATTTTTCAATTTTTATAATGTTATTTTCAAAAACATTCATTAAAGCTTTTTAATTTATTCATCTATAAATGTTTTGAATTTAAACAATTAAACATAACATTAGAAAATTCGCATAACATTGTGAATAAATGTGTGTAATATTCTTGGTTTATACTATATATGAAAAATTGCTTTCACTTTATATTTAAATATTTGAAAAAGTTTTTCAGCCCAAAAAAATTAAATATTTACAAAAAAAAAGGATTAATTTTAATTTCTAAATTATTGTATATGAAAATAAAACTATTTAATGTAACATACATGTAGATAAACTTGCAGTAACATTGTTCTGTATAAGAAATTTTAACACATTATATTTGCTGATTGTGTACTTTCTTAATTATGATATTTCTTATATATTTACATTCTAAAACAATATTATAAAATAATTTATTACTTTTACAATTTATTTTCTTTCATATTAAAAAAAACATTTAGATATTTTTAACAAGTTATTTATTAAATTAAAGTTGTATTTTAATCGAAAAGAATTCCAAGTGATAAGCGAAAAATAATTTGCCTAAAACACATTATTTGTTAAGTATTCAATATACTTATTCTCATTAACTCAAAATAATATTCTATTACTATGAAGCAATCTAATGAAATATAAAATGAATTTGAAACTCAAAAGAACTAAATTTTTTCAATATATGTGACAACCTTTTATTAAGAAAGCTTTTCCTAAGTACCTCTTCCTTTTTACTAAGCACTTTAAATTATTCGAGAGAGGAAGAGATTGTGTGCCGTCCTTATAATATATTTACTTTCGTTTGGAAATACATTTTTCTCAATTCTTGGAGTTAAACACTTTGAGAAACCTCATAGTGATTTGAAATAACATATACTGCTATTTAGTAATTTATACTGATAGAAGAGTTGGTGTGTTGCCTATAAGCTCAGAGGATATGTAACATGAAGGCGTACAATTGATACCCTTGAACGATAAAAAAGTTAGCAATGTACTTCAAGCAACGTTATGAAGTCTCATTTATTCCATTTTTAAAGTTACAGAAATAGAAACTTTATAATTATTTAATGCAAGTAAATAAATATTTTTTAAACCCTTTCAATATTATAATACTTTCAGTACACAAAGCAAGGCTGATTTTGATTATTTATACGTTTCTATAATTCAACAGTCTTTGTGAATTAGAAACATATTAAAATTATATATATTAATTTACTTAATTTTTTAACAGAACTAAAATTATATATTATGCTCTTTTTCTCGTGGATAATTTTTTTTATTTAAAAGCGTTAACCCAAATTTATTTGCTAAATTCATTTTTTCTACTTGTAACTGAACAACCTTAGATAAAATATCACTTGCAATAATACATGAAAATTAACTTCATTTGTCAATCTGAATTGAAATATATATCAGTGCATGTACTAATAAAAAGCTGTTACATTTAATTTATTTCAATATAATTTGAATATTTGGTTTCACAAGTGCATTGCTCGAGTTATTTTTTTAATATTAATCTTGAGTTTATGACTGAACTTTATGTATAATTATAAATAACAACAAAAGAATCTTTACAACTTAATTTGGAAAAATTACTGCACGAAAGAAACATAAATTTATAACTAGTTTCTATTGACTTATATTTAATTTTACATAATATATTATAAAATGCTAAGAGGCTATTATTACTCCATTATAAAAATATTTTTATGAAAATTTCTTGCATTGGTAATATTTTATTGTATCACAAGTTGCAAAATCTTTATATAATTATCATATATCTCTACTATATAAAGTTTCCTAATTAAAGAGACTATCTATATTTGAGAATTGATAAGATTTCTTTGCAAATTTTCTTTTTTTAATTGATTAGAGACTTATTTTATTGTCATTCATAAGAAATATTCCAGTTTTATTTTTTATAAAAAAATTTATCTTTTCTTTAAATAGGAAACTATATACAATATAATTTTAATATCTCTTTTTACTCTTTGTTTTTAGGATTTGATTCATTAGATTTTAGATTTGAATTTTTAAATTTCAAAAACTGGAATGAGTTTATTGATTTACTTATGATTTTTATTGATCTAAATTTCCAAAACTACTTTTGAATTTAATGTGCTCTGTTATGTAAGTTCTTAGTTATTATAAAAGTAGAACATAATCATTAATTTGTGGCAGTGAATCATGGCGAGAAAGCAATTTCTCATCTGCTTAGAATAATCACAAAGTTTTATTTGCATGAGTAAACATCATCCGCTTTTATGCTTAAATCGTAAAGAAAATATGTTACTAGATGTTAAAAGACGAACTTCAGCTTCACTGTCACTAGCCATTCTTTCATAAATATCAAAATATATTCTCTATAGATCTAAAAATCATTCACGATAACGAACCTTTGCTAGGAATAACGTAATTTTAAAGGAGAGGGTAGGAATGAAACAAGTTGAGAAAAAGCAGTTTGTCATACGTCTCCTTCAACTAGAGTAATCGATAAAATCCCCTTTCATTCCATCTGTAACTAAATGGAAACATCTTTAACCACACAGGAATCCACATGTGCAATGAATTATATTCATTGAAATGAAGTCTTGACGTATGTACATGCGCTATATGGGAAGCTGTTTGAAACAGTACTGTTAATAGTCGAACACTTTTAAAAATTGTGGAGAAAATAAATTTAATACCTCATCCTATTCAGCTATCTGTGATAAATAACTTCGCAAGGTTTTAAGAAAAGGAAATAATTAAGTGAAAAATGTTTGAATACTATAGGAGCTATTTATAACTACTGCTGCATAACAAAATTATAGTAGTATCAATATGATAGAAACAAAATGATGCAAAACAAATTTTGCTTATCAAATCATAAAAGATTACAGGAATCCTATAAAAATTTTCAACTTTATAAATATTCTCTTTTTTATATAAGTAAGGTAGAATTTTGGATAGAAAATTTCCAAACAGCAATTTATTTTAAAAATTCTGAAAATAGAATGCAAAATGA
The DNA here is from genome assembly GCA_030067965.1 of Latrodectus elegans. Taxonomy (NCBI): domain Eukaryota; kingdom Metazoa; phylum Arthropoda; class Arachnida; order Araneae; family Theridiidae; genus Latrodectus; species Latrodectus elegans. The sequence goes on along the minus strand of CM057813.1, from coordinate 18,329,134 downwards.
ATGCGTTAAACGATTTAATGAATTAAAAATAAATACTTAAATCCGAAATTAAGTCTGAAAACTTGAATTTAATCATATAGTTCCTTTTTTAAAAATTATCTCAAATGTTTTCAAAATTCAAATTAATTTTTACGTATAAAAAATGCAAGTATTTTTTTTTATATTGTAAGGTCATTGAAATGGGAGCCAGCGTACAAAAAATTTATATGAAATGTGCTAAAACAGTATTATGCTTTCAATATAATGAATATAACAAAGTTATATATCAAGAATAAAAATTCAAAAATATTATCAAAATTGAAAAAGTAATCATTATTTAAATTGACAGAAGATATATTCTTAAGACTTGAAAAGCTCAGCAGCAAAAATTTTTATAAGCATTTATTTTTATATTCTTAATATTTATCTATTACTTAGAAAAACATTAATGATTTAGAATATCCCAAATTTACTTAAGGCGAAAAAGTTATCTTTGGTATCGAAAGATTACTTTTTTATTTATTTATTTATTTTAAAAATTCAGAGCACACTTTTTACTCTAAATTGATCAGTTTTATGAACATTAATGAATATTCAATAATGAATCTTTTTTTAAAATTATATTTTTAGATCATCATATTACTAATGTACTATAAGTTTGCCTAATTTGTTAACTTTCTTTAATATGGCTTATTTTTACTCAAATAAATAACACCATATTCCTATAATAAAAGATTAGCTAGCAATTTAAATATTGTATTAATATCGTATTTTATAATAAACAATGATTATTTTGCGAGCTCAAATTCATATGAATTTTAAGAAAATAATTTTTTTCATAATTTGAACAGCTAATTAATTTATTTCTAAGCCAATATCTCATTTTGAACTTCATCTTATTTATGTAATCAATTTTGTCCCTTTAATATAATTAATCATACTTATGTCATCTATATCTTGTTATCGTTATTTCAGATTGTAACAACACAAATAAATTTAAACATTCTATGATTTCTATAGTCATATAACTTTAGCATACTATTTCATTCAGATTTTTCAAAGTGAATGTTCTTTGTTTTCAAGACTTTTAATTTTTTAAAAAAGAAGTTTATTTGAAATATATAATGCATTTATTATATTTTTAAATTTAAATAACGCAATCAATTGTATATGGAATATACCATTTTATGTTTCAAAGATAAACCAGAAAAATTAATTTTTAATTCAAATAAGAAGAGTAAAGTAAATATATAACCACATTTAACATCAAGAAATTCTCTGGTTAAGGTTATTATATTTAAAAATTTCTTTTATACCTAATATGGAACCCGTTAAAAGATAATTATTTGTAAAACTAACATATTAATAATTTGCTTATTTTAAAAATAAATTTGGTAATAAAATAATTATTTTCTGTAGGTTAAAAATTTAATTGCTTAGATTGTAGCATTAATATGATTTTGATTCACTAATACACTATTTCAATAGGATCATTCCATTTCACCCACCTTCTAAAATAAAAGAGATAAAAATATTTTCTGCATTAAAAAGTTTAGCTCATCTTTAAATATAAAATTCCATTATTTTGCTTTTGAACAGTTTACTGTTTAAAAATGATTATATATTCCTCATAAATCTATTTTGTTTTAAATCTGCAATAAATTTATAGTAAGGAATTTTATTTTATTAAATATCGTTACGTCCTCTAGAAAAATTACTACATGTATACAAATAAAAAAATATATAGAATAAAATGATTTTCACAGCAGAACAAAGTTAAAATCAGAAATATTGTAGTTTATTTTTTAATCTAGAAAATTTCTAATATAGTAGAATTTTTAAGAAATTGTATCTTTTTAATATTGATATATTGAAATAAGGGACTTTTTTTTTTTATTATTTTTTTATTTTTTTAAATGGTGCAACAGTGAATAGTGTTGCTATATTTTTCAATATTATGCTTCATTAAAAAGAAATAACACATGTATAATATTCTTGGCTACACACTTATGAGACAATCATTATACTATTGCCTTAAGATGATACTTCTGTTTTATTATCAACATTTGAAGTGTATGTAAAAATAAATTAAAGTAATAACGAAATAAAAAGCAATATGCAGAGAGTAAACTTAATAGTAAATTTTTTCCTAATGCACAAAAATAAAAATGCAAATTAAATGAATTTTAATCGTTAAGGTAAATGTTATTTATTATTATTATGGACGACACATCGATTTTACTATAACAGCCATGAGCTCTTTCACTGGAAATTAAATAATTTCCGTTTACGAAATTTATTTGTTTATTTAAGTCACAACTAGTCCATAAAAAATGCCGTCAAAAACAATAAAAACTGAATTAAATTAGCTAAGATGTCAGAAATAATTAGCATAAGCAGGAAAATTATTAAAATTTAACTTAGAACAGAAGACAAGCTCATTAGTAATTTAAAAGTACATATGGATTTAAAATTTTTGTGTAATAAAATTGTCTAATTCAATTAGCTTAGGAACTAAAATTAAAAATATAATGTATAAACTTGCATTTTATTTCTAAAGCAACAAATTTATTGATTATTAAATTTTAAACTTGAATCTTGGCAAAAAAATAATCAGTATTTTAGATATTTGGCGTAAGACTTAGTCTGATTTGTAGTATTCAAAGGAAAGTTTCCAAGAAGTGTGGTTTGAGTGATTAAGACCGATCAATCAAACCACCGATTAGGGGGAAAGCAAAAATAAGTGGTTACTACCATGCGAGAATATACCTCGCGGCCGCCTTTGGTGAAAACTCTGCGATGTATCTCTGCCGTCACAGGCCGCTCTCGAGCAGGAAAGTTTCGACGTATCCCTGCCGTCATGAGCCACTTTTTGACCAGTTTATTGCGACGTAACAGATACATCACGGACGCTGAGTCAGTTAATGACATTTATTTTTTCACAGATATAGTCAATGGAATAATTCGAACGTACAAAAGAAAGACCGGATAGCAATTATCACATTTTCTTCTGATTTTAGTATTTTAATAAAGATAGGAATAAACATAAAGGGAAACAGTTGAATATTAAGGATAAATCAAAATTTTCAGTGATATTTAAGAATGTAGCTTACCAAAGGAAACTAAATAAGAATATTTTCAAAAGAATTTTTACTAAAATATTTTATTAAAATATAAATTTTTAATGCAGCAAATTAATTGTATTTTAAAACCATATAATAAATATCTTAATTTTTAATCTTGTTTATTTCTTAAAGTGGCACTAATCTGTAGAGTTACATTGGTATTCAATATTTCATATTTTATGAAGAATGAATTAAAATTTTTATTTCTTCTCTTGATTGAATATTAAATACATCAAATAAAAGTGCAAAGGAAATTCAAAATAGTTAATTGAAGTTATTAAAAAGTTATGAATATTTTTTTAGAATTATTTTGTATTTAATAATTTATCAAATAAGATGGATCTGATATTTCTAATGAGCATATAAAATTGTCTTCATATTTCTTCATGTGTTTTCCAATTAATGTTTTTACAATTCTGCCATCCATGTATTAAATGAAGTTTAATGCTCGAGAAATTATATAATGTATGTGCATATAAATCCTATATTTTCAAATTTGTCAAATGTAGGCAATTGTATATCAACAAAATATACATTATTAAGAAACAATTTTTTTTATTTCATAACAGAAACACAATTCAACTAAAAAACATTGACAAAGGTAAATTTAACTTTTAAATCTAAGAATAAAGAATATCCATTTAATGTGAAATTTTCTGAAATCATAAACAAAATTAAGGAGTATTATCATTCATTTTCATCTTTCACTTTAAGAACTAAGCTACAATCTTTTCTGATTTCTTAAATTCAGTTTAATTTATGTATAAGAAATCCTTAGAAAATATTAAGCTACTCATTTTCTCACACTACAGCTTAATTTTTAAGAATTGTCAATTAAAGCATGAATGATGTACTGATGAATAATTGAATTTTTATTTCGTAGAATAGAGAACCCGCTTTTTATTTTTTAAATGAACAAAAATTGTAAAGAAATATTGCTTGTTATTGAAACCTTTATTCAAAACTGGTGTACATATATTAGTTTTTAGAAATAATACTTAATTTTCTACAAGTTATTTTAAGAATGTAATAAAAGAATATGGTCTAAGATAAAATTTCAAGAGAATATTAAAAAAAAATTAATTGTTAATAGCGAATGTCTTAGTCCCAATACAAAGCCATTAAAAATTCTGAAATTCTCTAATAGTTTTGAATATGGCATTGAATATTGTTTCATATTGATTAATGGAGTTCAATATTCTGACAGAAATTTCCTTTATTTGCAGCATCTTGGAAAGAAAATTGGTTTGTGTTTTCGCAAAAATAATTTCTTCTTTCATTAAATTTCAATATTGCAGCCTATTAGTTAATTTATGTAACAAAGATTCATAATATATATATATATATATATATATATATATATATTATAATAAAATTTATTGATTATTTTGAGCATTCTAAAGTGTCATGTAAAATTACTGACTTGTAACTGATTGTTTTAACTGGTATGTTTGAAATGAAAAGTAATACAAAGTCTTTTTTACATGTTAAGTGTATATTTACCTTCCATTAAAATTTTAATTATATTTAATTTTTATAAAGTTTTAGTGTGAAAGTGATTTTTTAAGAATTATAAAAAATATTTGTTGCACTCAGGTTTATAGTAGTATATAAATATGTAAGTTTAGTATTATATATGTGTTTATATTTTTGTATGTGTGTGTATGTATATATATGCGTGTGTGTGAAAATAAAAGAAATTGATTTTTGAAGTATTTTGCGTTTTTACTTATTTGTATCCAAAACGATGTCATTGTTATTTTAGACAGAACAGCACCAGCTGATTGCCATCTATATTGCAAGAAATGCCCCAACTGCCAGCGATACAAATCGCGTCATGATTTTAAAGATCATCTTAGTAAGTACATAAATTATTTTAAAACTTTCTCAATGTGCATTATTTTCAATATATATTTTAAAAGTTTCTAAATTAAAATGTTATAAACTGTGATGAATACAATGAATTCGGACACTTTATATGCTTACAATTGATTTAAAAATCCTTTAACTATTATTAAATAGAATTTTTTTTATTGTTTTCTCCTTTTATCATCTTACCAATCAACTTTTAAAATATAGAAAATTTTATAGAATTTTCAATTTTTAATAAAAATTTTATTTGATTTAAGAAAGATTTTCTGACTTGTTTCTTATAAATTTCAAGTCTCAACTAATTTAAAATTTTGAGTTTTTAATAAAGCATTTCTCTGACTAAATAAATGGAGTGCATGGAATTTTGATTACAATATGTTATAAACATATATAAAAAATTTTAAGTAATTAGTTTAAAGTTTTAACAAAAGTAATATTTTGTAAAATAAATTTTGTTGATCAATGTCCAATTTTGTCCAGTTCATATATGACTTTTACTTTTACAGAGCTGTGCAAGCGGGGTATCAAGCACAGATTCATGTGCCCAATCTGCTTGCAAAGTAAGTAATGCTTTAACTTGAAGTTGCTGAAAAATATATTTTTGCACATTATTATCACCACTTCAGTGGGGTGGAAGTAAAACCTTTTATCTTGTGATAAAAAGGCTTTATTTCATTCATGGAAGGAGGGAATGGATTGAGGAAAAAATGCTCTGTACCATACTAGTAAAATCTACAAATTGTTAGAAATGAAGTATAAAGTGCTGATCATATTGCGAACTATGTATCAATGCAATCTAAATATATAGTCCTTAAGCATAAATCAAATATAAGTCTTGTTTAAAAATTAAATTACTGTTATTTCAGTAAGAATTTTTGCTGATAATTCTTAATTTTCATTAAAATGTTTTTGCAAATTACAAAGTTAAAGTTTTAAATTGATTAAGTTAAAAATAAATTTGTCTGCTACTTGTCTTTGTAGCAGATGTGTTTCATGTTCCAATAGACTAATATAGTCTTATTTGACAAGTCTGACCAACAGGTGACAATTGCTATATCTTGTTAATAAAACTTGTGATTATTTGTCATTAGCTGATGAAAATAGTTCTTTTGTTGTGTATTTTTTAATTGATTCTAAATTTAAGCATATTTGAAATAAAATTACAGTATGGTAATACTAATGAGAATATCCTAGAACTTGTAATAAAAATAATAGTTTAATATTTCCGTAATACATTTGAATTTGTGACATAAAAAAAAATTGTATATAATAGTTAGGAATTTTAAAAATTGCATATAATTTCAGTGAAAAATGATTTTTTTTAACATTGAAGTAGACTGAAATAAATAACTTAATGTCTTCTGGAAAGGATCTTTTCAATTACCAGTGAACCCAAGAAAAGCACTAGTCTTCTGTGTTGTTCAGAAAAAGGATTTTGTACTTTTGTTGAAGTTTTAAAATCTTAGTTGGTTGCAATGATTTTAAAAATAGTTTTGATAAATTTGATCCTATTAAAGGTAGAATACTTTTTAACTTGTTCTTAAATAGATTAAATTATTGTCCCTATTGGAAAGTAGTTAACTTGCTTTACAGACTTGTAGTTCACGCTTTGTCAGTGGTCAGCTAAAGTGCCTCAAATATGTGCAGGTGCAGGGTCAAATGACTTTTTGTCTGTGCACAAAATGTAAAGCTGAACAGGTCTGAGCATTTCTTGAGCTGTTTGAATTCCAACTTGGAAGAAGCTTTTTCATGGCCCCTTGAGTTCCTGACTGTTTATGTACTTGTGGAGTTAAGTAGTATTAAAATTTGACCATCTGCAATTAGTAACAGCATCAGCTACAGTTAATCAGCTTTTACTTCTCTTATAGTCATTTTATAGTGTTTCTGAGAACAAGAAATTTGGTTACAACAAATTGTGACTCTGCATCATTGATTATCATGTCTGAACCGAGGCAAAAGTATAAATTACATTTAGGTGAATAAAGCAGAAAGAAAGCAGATAACTTAAGGAAAACAAAAAGCACCAGAAAAAATAAAACTGAAAATCAAAATGAAACATTTGGGAAATGATTTATACAAATATTACTTAATAGTCTACTACAGTAATTCAAGCTGAAAGAACTGGTAAATTAACATTAATTGCAAAAAAGAGGTTATTATACACATTTTCAAATACTTATAAATTAATAGATTGAAATCTAATTAAGATGATTAAAAACTATAAAATTACCCATTATTTTATGCAATGTATAATTTTGTATTGTTAAGACGTTTGTTATTTAAATAAAATTTTCTCTATTTTAGCAGTAAATTCATTGAAGACTTATGAAGTAATGTTTAAATAACTATAAATTAAATTAAAGGTATTTTTCTTTACAAATATAATTGAAAAATGTTGCATATTAATTTTACGCATATTTGTTGAAGAGCAAATTTTAAAATGAAAGAGAATTTAATTCTTGGAAATATGTGTGAATCTTGTTAGAGAAGTTATTTATTTGTTATTTTTCAGGCAAGGAATGTTACTATTTTGCTAGAGGATTTGTTACTTATGTTATTTTGACAAGTTACAGTATTTAATTGCTATAATGTGTAATAATACACAGTGATAAAAATGCAAGAAATTTTCATAGATTGTAGAATGTTCCTACTCATAGCATATTAAACGCAGAATTTCTTCCCCAACTAATGTGGATATAGATAGACAATAAGGATTGCGATGTGTGTGAAAGAGATGGTGCTTATACTATCTTATGGGTTTGTACGAGGATTACTCTGAAATTTTTGAGATATGCGCAGACCAGAATTTACAAAATAAAAATAATGATTTAATTTTAAAATACAAAGTATTTTAACACAGAAGGCGATTTTTTACAGACTTAGTTCAACTTGTTTAGCGTAAAATAAATTTTAAACAGAAGAGAAAATAGAGATGACACAAGAACATTTTCGCGCTATGATTTTCTACGATTTTAAAGCAGTATTAAATCAAGAAGAATGCGTTCAACGGTTGCACTTAGCATTTGGTGAGGAATCACCAGCTCTGTACTGTTTTGAGATGGTTTAGAGAATTTAGAAGAGGTCGCAATTTTCTTCATTATGAACACACAGGAAGGCCACTGTTGGCAGTAATCCCGGATAATGTGTCTGCCATACAAAAAATGTTAATGGATGATAATCACTGTACCTATCAAATGATACAGAAGGAGCTTAACATTGGAACCACAGCCATACGTAAAATCATTCATGAATTGCATATGAAAAGAGTAATTTGCTGTTGAGCTCCCCATAATCTAACTGATCACCAAAAAGAGGAGCGTGTCAGAATAAGTAAAGAAACTCTTAAATTGCTAAATGATGGTGGCCACCGCCTCATTTAAAAAATTGTAACAGGTGATGAAATGTACATACCATATTTAGACGTTCCAACATGTCAAGAAAGCAAAGTACGGGTCTTTGAAGATGATCCCACGCCGACAATGGTGAAAAAACAATGTGCACTGAAAAAAAGTGATGTATGCCATTTTCTTCAGAAGTACGGGATTGGTCAAAGCCATCAAATTAGAAGGACAGAAGACATTAACAGCAAACTGGTATGCCACTAAATGTCTTACAGAAATTCTACAAGAACTGAATTTTAGGGGACTAATGTACGTGAAGGTGCATTGTCATTATGAAACATCTGGATTAACAGTTGAGTTTCTTAAACAAAAACAAATTAAAGTGATTGAACATCCGCCGTATTCACCTGATCTAGGTATGTGCAACTTTTGGTTATTTATTAATCTAAAACTGAACTTATGTGGACGTCATTTTCATTCAAAAGAAGAGATTGATGTGGCTATAAATGTATTTTTTCTTCTATTCCAAGAAATGAATGGCTTGAGGCATATAATCTGTGGAAAATTCGTCTACAAAAGTGCATTGATGCTGGAGGATGCTACTTTGAACACACCTCTAAAATTTCGGAGTGACCCTCGTAATAAACTTATAATCTTTGATTCTAAAGAGTATGGTTCTATTGGTTTGTGGGTTGCACCACATTTACGAATCTTTATATAAAATATAAGAAAGACAAAACCACACACACACTCACAGTTTAAGAGTTACTTAACTGTGATGTGGATTTCTTGTTGAAACATTTTGTGACCTGGATTACCAGTTTTCTTCATCTATAGTATTGGTAAAGTTCATCATTCTGTATTACGCATCATTCTGTCCTACATTTTGTTTTCTGTAATTAGAGCTAATTACTGATTGGGATCTGAAATCCTTAATAAATGTATTCATTAACACTTGATGACTTGTTAAAATATATTGAATATGTTTGCATAATTATGAACTTTTGTAGTTGATAATCCTTTCATTTAATTCAAAGAATACCTTTTATAGGAGGTGTTCCAAACACTGGAGATGCCACCACAGAATACACCCTAGCCAAGCTGCACATGGGTGGCATTGGTAAGTAAACAATAAAGAAATTTAATTTGAAAGCAATATAATTTAGATTGAGAATTATTCTAGTATTAGAAGTATTTCATGATAAATAGATTTAAAATGCAACAAAACATATCTGCTTATTAAATTAAAACTTGCTTTAGACTATCAACACAAAGTGTTTGTATTCATTATATTATTTATATGCTTCATCTTATATTCATTGTTATTAGTTTAAAGAAAAATTTTTTTTGCTGGAGAAATTATTTCCTCTAAATTTTAGTTAAATATTTTAACTTCTGAGATCTTTTATCCTTACATTTTGTAAACAGAATTTCAAAATGTAATCCCCTGAAATTTTAGATTCTGTTTTTCTATTTTTCCAAGTAGTATTTTTAGTTGTATTGAAATACCACTGCTGAAATGATCAGTGGAAGCCGACTGATGATAAAATGACTGGTGAGAACAGTCTAATCAGCAGTATTCTGTTCATATATGTTCAGTGATTATCCAAATTTAGAAAAAAACAGGATATTCAAATTCTTTTGCTGTTTGCAACCACTTATTTATGTGAAGATGGATTTTCAAAACATACATGGACAAAAATTGAATTGCTTGATGCTGTACCGTACGAGAGTTCAATTGTCAAACTTAATGTTCAATTTTAAAAGAATCATAGAATTAAAAAAGTAGGTGCATTCATACTTTTTTGTGTTTATGTAAATTATTTCTTTCAAGTTTTTTTATATATTCGCTTAATTTTGGTACTGGATGTTAAATTTTGAAAAGTTAGAGCACTTAGAGCAACGATTCCAAGATAGTTTAGGAATCACTGCTCTAACAATGATGACACAAGGTTATGAAGGCTGATTTATTGGGCACAATATTTCTGCTGGAGCTGCAATTTAATCAGTATTGTTTCATCATTTTTAACCTCATAAAACGCTTTTTGTATTTGGTTACTGGTTTTTGCACATGAAATTCAACTTAACTCTGAGTTTTTCTATTTTTAAAGCTTGTGCTAACAAGCTGTCATAAAGTCTTTAAACTTGATGGAATATTAAATCTGGCATCATGTGAAGTTGAAGTATTTTATGTATATATTCTTCCAATTATTTCTTAAAATATTGTTCTAAATTGTGTGTATATGTATATATATAAATTTTGATAAAACTGATCTAATTTTGTTAAGGAAATTTTTTGTTTTATTGCTATTTGGATGATGAATTTTCGTGGAAGTTACTATGTATATAGTAATCTTAAGTTCATTTTGGTAGATAATGCAAGCAGCGAAGATGGTGATCAGGGGGAGATCTATGACTTCCCAAGTGAAACAAGTGCTGGTGATGAGGGTAAGATATTAATTTTATTTCCAAATTAATGTGAGACTGTTAGTGTCTTAATATACTAAGTTTTTAGTATAAATCCAGTTTGTTTATATTGTTGAACGAGGCTTTCAGTCATTGAAAAAGTGATCTCATAATGCCAAATATGTCATAGGCAGATTTAAATATTGTTTTAACAAACGCTTTAATCGAATTTAGTAAAATATTCATTCTTCTAAAATTATCTTGGTAAATATTCTTCTAAAAAATGTAAAATATTTTTCATGCAAGTGAAAAATTCAGTTTGTGATAGATATTGTTATTAAATCAGTCAGTATTGTTTAAATTTATAATGTTAAACATATCATTTGTTTTATGTATGCTACTTGTATGATTTCACACTTATTTCTTATTTTTTTTTTTCAGAGAGTTCTACAACTGAGGAAGGCAGTATAACTCTGTCTAGTGAACAGAGTTTTTCTGAACAGAGTGACCAAAGTATTGGTAAGACTTCAATTCTTAGTTTCTCAACTACTGTTTTTACTGTGTGTTAAATGAAAATTTTTTTTTTAATAAAATAAAGTAAATTTTTTTAAGAAACAAGCATTTCTATTATGTTCTGGTTATGGAGATACTTTAAATCAGCAATTTCATTTCAAATGTCTCAGAAATGAAATAACAGAAGTTTAATAAATGTTATTACATCTGTTTCAATAACTTCGAGAAAAAGATGAGATGTATTTTTTTAACATTGCAGCATTATTTTTGTAACTTTTTAAAAAATGTCAATGTTATGAAATAATTACTGTAATCAGAATTTATTATCATTCTGCAGTTGAAATTATATTTTGTAATAAATACCAATAAAACATTAATTTTAATACAGATCTGATCTTAAACACAAAATAAAATTTGCTGTAATTTTAAAAATATTCTGTTAATATTAAAATGTTTCCTTTTTTCCCATAGATTCTTTGGTCCAAGAAATTACCTCAGTTGTAAGGAAACCAAAGTTAGCATGTAACACCAATGCTAACAGAGTTATCAAGCCAAATTCACTTGGCAGAAGTAAGTTTTGCTACTGTGTAATATAAAGTTTTGTATGTTTTCTATAATTTTTTGAAATATTCTTAATTTTTTTTATAAAAATAGACAAATTATTTCATTGTATAAACCATTACTTAATGTAATGTAAAGATTTTTATTTTCAATTTAAATAGTTGTCTCTATGGATCGAAATATAAATAAGAATACATGGAAGTAGAAGTTTTATGCAAGATTAAATATTTAATATATATCATAAATTTAATATAGCTTAATTAAATACTATAATAAGGATTTATACAATATTGCCGCGAGAATATAAAATGAGGAATGCTGTGGAGGCAGATTTGTTTTTGTCAATACCAATTTGTTATTTATGACACTTGAGCAAGCCTAGCTTGCAAACTGATAGTTGCGCGAAATTAAGCCTGAAGGTTTGCATCATTAATATAACCAGTGAAAGTGTGAATTTGCTCCAAGACTCCTGATAGATGGTTTCACCACAACATCCACTGCCTCAATTTTGACTTCTGGGGGGAGGAGAAATTTTCTACAGCCCAATTCACTCATAGTAACTGCTCAATGTCCGACCACAGGACTTTCGATTCCACAGATTTAATGAGAACTTGAAACCCATGTATTCTTGTGGGTCATAGGTTGCATTAGAAATTTAACCCATCCCTTCCTTATGGAAGTCTGATGCCCTTGGTGGTGTGAAGTGGTTACACTGGGGTACCATGGTGCATCTATTCTGTTTAATAATGCAATACATGTGCTAAATAGTATGGGAAAGTTACAGTTAAAATTATCTAAAAATAGCTCAGTCTAATGCTATGCAAAATCTTTTTAAAAATATTACTTAAAAAGATGTAGCAAGTAAATTTTTTTCTATAACCTGTTACTATTGATTATGGCGGCTAAGAATAACTTGAAATGAAGAGAATTTGGGAATGCTGATTGGTCTGTTTGCTAGTTGAGTTCTGCCAATAAAATAAGTTGTGATTTCATTTGCTGTCCAGTATATTTTCATTAAGTTAAAAAAATATCCTTGATAAGTAATGACAAACATATATATATATATATATAGAGGTAACAACATATTTATAGGTAATATTTGAGATGAGAAAAAGAATTTTGGTGCCTATTCGCATGTAACAGTTTTTTGGAAAATGTCTTATGAATCTTGAGGTTCAAACAACTGGTTAAACTTATTGTTCCCTCTATCTGTGAAAATTGTACAACTCTCCTTTTAGAAGGAAGTTTTCTTACTTAGGCCTTTTTCACACTAGACGACTTTTATCGTATGATAAAAAATGGTCCGAAATTTTACGTTAGAAGTTATTAAAAACTACACAATATGGTCACACAATATCATTTTCCATTCAGCGTGAAAGAGAGCAGTCTATTGTGTGGTAGCAGTCTTCTCATAACATAATATATTGGATGAATTTTTATCGTATGATAAGAGTCTTCTAGTGTGAAAGAGGCCTTAGGATTTAATAATTTGGAGTCAGAAGATTGGTTACTATTATATCTACTAAAGATAATTTTCAGAGATTTTAATCAAGTGCTGAAAAAAAGGGTAAAGCTGTTATTGATGTGTATGAAATGATTATCAGAAAATGCACTGTGTGAAAATAAATCGTACAGAAAATGATTGTGCACACTCTTTTAATAAAATAACGCAAAATAGTTTTAAAAATTTTTATTTTTGAACATGTATTTATTTTTGAACACTTTAATAATAAAAGTTTATATACACAAGAGCTTAACTTGATTTAATGGTAAGACCAAAATCCTCACATTGGGAAGGTAATAGTTTATCAAATGATTTAGAGTAGTGTTTTAACTGTTAAGTGATGTGCTATGAAGCTAATATCATACTTAAATACATAATGACACTGAAGCTGCTGATTGGATGATTATATAAGATACATAAACTTGTTTCAATAGCAAGTCTGAAGCAGCATTTTATACTTATGTTAATCTTTGATTCACTTATAAAATGTTTTATTTTAATTATTTTTTGCTTATTTTTACTTTTATTAGTAATTATTATTAAGTATATTATTAATAGATTATAATTAATAAATAAAAGAAATAAAGATTCATTTTGATCTAACATTAATGCAAGAATTAAATAAGGAAATTGACCATTTTAATACCTCTTCATTCACCAGGATCTTCTGGAAGAAAAAGGAAAAGCCCAGAAGTATCATTAAATGATGAAGAGCCTGCACGCAAACAAAGCTGTAGGACTGAAACCAGTAAGTTTTTTTGGAAACTTTCTTATTTTGACTCGGCTTTCTTAAATTAATAGAACTTATTAATTTTATTTTCCATATAAATTTGAAATAACTTTAAAAACTTCGTTAATAGCTGAGTGGTTAAAAAAGAAAATAAACTCATTTAAAATATACAATTCTTCAGTTATAATAAAGGTAAGGTTGACTGTAATATGAATTGCATATCTGTGACAAAAAGTGAGATTTGCTTATTAAAATTTAGATTTTCTTTAAATTTAGGTAGCCAAAAAAAAAATTAAAATAAAAATAAAAATAAATAAATAAAAATAAAAATCTGTTAAATAACTCACTGTAATTTCTTTTATTAAAAGTTCAACATGTGCCCAGACTTATTGTTACGGGTGATTATCATAATAATGGAAACACACACACACACATGTGTGTGACTAAATATACGTTTTTAAATTTGCTTCACAAACATTAGAATATAATAGCTACCAAAAATTTTAATAAACAAATGTTTATTCTAGTACATTAAAAAATGGACCTCAAACTTTCACAATCCAAATTGTAAGCTAGTTGAAGCAAATTCTAATTGGATCCATCTAACAGGAGCAAATTTAAATGGAGCAATTTATAGAGGTATGCTCAGAGAAGCTAAGCAAAACGAATTAGTGGAATCAAAGAGAAACCAGTGTCTGTAGAAGATGACTAGAATTTTTGAAAAGTAAACAACTACAGTAAAAGTGACTGCAATGCTCATGAAGCATCTTTTCTTCTGTATCCAGTGGATCAGTTGCTACACACTTTTTCACGTTAAAATCAGCAAAGTGAAGCATTGTTTGCTAATGGCAGTGATTGGGAGTGTGACAACGTATGCTTCTTCATGAGCTGGGGACGTGCCCACGTTAATATGTGACATCTGTTCTCCTTCAGCTGGTGTGGATGTGGAGAGGAGGGTGCTGCTCATGCATGATCTCATCACCTGACCATGGTTCAAAATTATGAGGCATTGGTTGATGGATGAATATTCCAAACCCATTAACCTAAAGGTACAATCTGTGGCCTACCTACACTGCTATGTATATTTATATGTATGTATTAATGATTATACATACATATAAATATACATAGCATTTTGGAGGGATTAGTTTTTCACCCTTTTTTCAATAATATAGATGGGTTCTTGTTGGAGGATACTTGTGAAAGCATATGATCATGATTGTCTCCTAACTATATAGAGGAAGTAGATTTGTCATGATGTGGATAGCTGTCACTTGTTTTTCTGATGACCCATTTGGGTTTTTAAAAAAGGATTACAAATGAAAAACATAGAGAATTCATTCTACAAGTTTTTCTAGCATTTCCAGTATAAAATAGTCTAGTATAAAGTCTAATCAAAGTAGTCACTTTGATATACACAATTTATGCAGATCAATTAATACAGATCATGATGAATTTAATGTAAAAATAACTTATAGTATTGAAGTATATATTTTTTAATATCTATTATATAATATTGTTGTCTATATTGTAATCAAAATAACCTTTTCTTAGAGTTTTTATTACTATACAATGTTTAATTTTCTCAATGATTTTCTATTACTTGTTTTTAAATGGATAAAGTTAGCTTCTGATTTTATTTGTTACAATTAAGTAACTTTTAATTACAGGTGTTAATGATCCATGGATTGTTGAAGATATTGATGAAGATCTTAATGATCTAAAATCTTGTAAGTTTAAAAGTATTTCCACTTGTATTTTTAAGAATGTTGGAGCGTTTGGCATAATGTAAACATCATAATATTTTACTTAACTTTGAATATAGTGAAGCATTTTGTTATAGAAAGCACATGTTTTGTAACTCAAAGTTGATAAATCTATGTTTACTTAACTAATTTTTTAATGAGGCTAATTTTAACTAATTTTTTTTTTTAACTTAGCTTGAATTAACAATTTTCAAAAATGACTAAAATAACATCAGATCTAGATGGTGTCTGACAAATTCTAGTTTTATTTGCTTGAATTTTATTGGTAAATTAAAACCTCTTCACGCCCTTCAATGTTAGACTGAGTATAATACAAACTATGACATTAAAACATTCCGTAAATTGTGAAAGAGCTGTTGATAAAAAAAGTATTTGGTGATTCTGAGATTTTATACTTTTATATGCATTAGTATACACTTCTTTAACTTGTTAGCTATGTTTTTATAAGTTCTTCTGTGCAGAGTTGAAGGACAAAACAGCTAAATTTAGTCTATATTTCATATGATAAATTTTGAGTTAACAATGCCAGCTGCAAAATAGTTTTTATATAAAGCTTAGTAAACAGTAAATATCACTAAGAATATTATTTTTCTTAAATCAAAATTTTACTACTAATTAAACTATTAAAAACTTAGCATAAAAATATTTCACCCGAATGCTTGTTACCAGATCTCCATGTGTATCTCATTATTCCCATCAAGGGATGTGCTTAATCATTTTTAGACTTCAAATGCTTAAGATAACAATGAATGTACTATAAAAATTCTTTCTGTAGATTCATAACTTTTACTAAAAATTTTAGAGTTGACAAATAATATACCAATTTATGAATTTATTTTACAGTTAATATCAATGACAGTTCATGGATTGTTACAGATATTGAGGATTCCGCTGAAATATCTGCTCATGGTAAGTCAGATTTATGTCTTGTGAAAATATTGACATCATTAAACTGTGTTTTCTTTTAATATCTCAAATGTTTCTAAAAATTACTGTTTTTGCTTTGTTTTACAAAAGAATTTTACTGAATATCTGCCGAAACTGAATCAACTTAAAACTATGGATAAAATCAATGTAGATTTTCCATTGTGTTGTGAATCCATAATAGATTTTAATTCTAACAGTGGTTTGTGAAAGACATTGAGGGAGTCCTGTTTGTACTGAAATTTAGGATTAAAATTCATATTCATTATTTAATTTGATTCACAAAGCCTTAATTCAATAAAGAAAATTTTCTTGAATTTAAATTTTCAATTAAAGAAATGTATAATATGCTATAAACAAATGGATTTATATAATTTTCTATTATTTTTATATATAATAAGTAACCAAAGGTTTATTATTATTAGGCTTCAAAATGAAAAGAAAGAAGGTTTAAACTCTTTAATATTTGTACTTTGAACTTCAAAGTTTAATTCTTAGCTAATCAAATTCAATTGATCATTTGATATATATTTAGCATAAAAACTATAACCTAAGACTTAAAATTTTTATTTCATATTCAAACAATTTTAAAGTTAATTCATATGTTTCCAATTTTTGATTATCTTAAGGTCCTCCAAAATGAGTCTTTAAGGAATTGTATAAGATAAAAACAGAAGCATTGTATAAGTTTATTTTTCTTCTAAAGGACTTATCTTTTATTCACATTTCAAAGTAGCTTCAGTAAAACATACCTTAATTTATTACATTCAATAACTATATTGTAGCTAATAACAGTTAAGGTTTTTGTCTGAATAATGTCGAACAACATTTATTTATCTGAGTTGTGATCTTAAGTTTAACTATTTATAAAATCTGCAGTATCATAATTATTTTTAAAATTTAACTGTTTCAGTCTTCAAAATATACATCAGAATAGGTGCTTAAGAATTTGCCATATTTTCCTCTTAAGATTTGTGTGTTCGACTATTTTATGAAAAGTGCTTGCAAAAGATAATTTACATAGTGTATGCTGAGAAATTGTTTAGTTTCCTTTGGTCACTATTCCTTAACCTTGTAAATCTTATTGTTTTAAAATTAGAGCTTTAGAGGGCATCTTAAATTTTTCTTTCTTAAAATATTCTATACATAACTTTATAAAGAAGTACTTAAGCAAGAAATATTAGGTAATGCATTATTAGATAAATGTTAGAAATATTGGAAAAATGTATATGGTAATTACAATTAAATTTTTTTATAAACTGCTTTCTACAATGCTAAACTGTGAATGAAAGTTTTTTAAATGGTCTCAAATATTTTAAATGGCCACCAGAAATCACCTATTCTGTGAAAAACTTGAAATTTAGAGCAGTAAATGATCAACACGAAATTCAAAAACAATGTTAACATTTAGTGACTAGCTTTTGATTAACTTGTTATCGAATCACATTAAATAAAGGTTAGGAATAAACAAAAATAGTTAAGTTTCCAGAAGTAAGAACTAATTACTGTGAAATTGCATAACAGGTGCAGTTGTTAATCATGTCCAGGACAATGTAGGAAAAGTTGCTCAATGTGTGGCAACCCTCATTTATCTTAAAAATTTCAAGTTTAGGGATAGTGTTCAATAGATGGCAACTGACCAACTGTGAGTCTTTGTACATGAAGCTTTATAGAGTTCTAACAAATTCAACATTGTAACACTTTCAAGTACCAGACTTCAAATAGCTCATATCTGTAAATGGTATGTAGTTAGATCAGCAATGATTATGAATTGGAAAAGGAACAACTAGTAGTTTGTCGTTCTGTAAAGTTTTAGAACAAATATTGCCTTCACAATTCCAAGAATATGTGAAGGCAAACCATCCTTCATGAAAGTCTCCTTTACTGTAATTTTTGTACAACAAATGTCTGCAGCATGTCACTGTATCGATGGTTTATAATTGAACATGGGCTTACGATCACATATTTTCTCAATGGCTTACTATTGAATGTCAACATGATTTTACACCAGAAAATGACCATTGGAGACTTGGGGAATTTCAATATGTATCCACGTCTTTTGTAAGCCCAAAATGCGTCAGTTTACTGAGGTAAAAAGGAGCCTCATCGCTCCACAGTATATTCAAAGACTATGACATTAACAGCCATTTTATTGAGAAAACTGACTGTGAATAAGATTTTGTGGCTTGTTCCTATCAATCAGTTCCTGTGTTGGGTGATCTTCTTTGGAGTATTGTTTTTGAGTACTTTTTAAATGGTTCTGGAAGAATAGCTTGTCTTGCGAACTACACATGTTATATTGCTACTGAATTATAAGTTTGTGACTGCATTAGCAGCTCTCTTGACTGAAGCAACTATTACTGATAACTCATTTTTCAGCATATTCTATGTTGAAATCATTGCCATAGGTTTTTTATGATGAAATTATCAAACTGCAGCAGCATTCCCCTTGTTTTCATAAAGCATCTTGTCAATAATGCATGTTCAATTAAAGAGACCACCATTACTATAAATGGAAAGGTAGACATTAAATTTACTATGTTAATGTTATACACTTTAAACTGTTTTACATAAATCTTTCCTTTTCCAAGCAAGCAAATTACAACATTTTCCCTCTACAACTGACGGCTTTTTCGGAATTTGCCTTTGATTCATAATTTTTGTTCTGGGTTTTTAATATTGCTTGTATTTCATTTTGATATGTTTGTCCCAAAAAGGCAGTTTGGAAATGAAATTAATTTTTATTTTTAACATTGAAAGCTATGAAAGGGAAAAATATTTAAAAAATAACATAAATATTTGATAATGAAAATGAAAAATCACTTTTTAGAAAGTTATTAATATTTCTGTTCATTCCATTTTTTCACTGCATTTTTCATTCAAATTTCCATAATTTATAACAACAAAAAATTCATAAGCCTAGAACAGAACATCGCATATGCAAGACAAACTGTATTCACATTTTCTTTGTCTTATGAACAAGGATATGAATTAATCATTTTTACAAATTTTAACATTTATAGTTTTAAATCAAAGGGAAGCCCTAGGCTAACATTCAAGATACTTGGGAAAAGGTAGGGCTTCTCAACTACAATATGTGCAATAATAAGGAAACAATGTTAGCAGGCTTACAGTCATGTTTCTTGAACACTAAATGATTTTTCCATAAGTAAACCTTCATTGTTTCCAACATTTAAGGCCCAGACACGTTTGGAAATACCCAAATTCTTCTAGAGGACTTTCTTATGAAAGTTATGATAAAATAATTGCTAAAATTTATTACAAAATTCCATGAACATATCTCGTGTATAGCCCACATACAAAATTTCATTACATTATACTCGCCTGTTTCAAGGATGCTGTTTATATACGAAATTTAACTGTTGGAATAACTTTAAAATAAGTAGAATGTATTGGCATTGCATTTAAAATTTTATTCCTAATATTTTTAAGGACCTGTGGAGGAAGATGTGAGCCTTATAAAGTTGGTTACCAAGAGAAGGCACACCAGTGATTCGTCTTCAAGTAAGTTCTTTTATTAAAAATAAGTTATTTTATTCATTACATATGAAATTTTTGCTTTTATTAACGCTAACTACTAATATAAAATAATTTTTAATGCTTGAAAGTATTTTAAAAATTTTGGAAAATTTCACTTTACTTGACTTTTTTAAATTCAAAATGAGTGTTTTAATTAAATGATTAACTAAACGAATAAAGAAAAATAACACAAAATGAATAATCTATGTTTCTAACATTCTGACATTGATTGTTATACATGTTGCAGAAATATCATAAGCTGCAATTATAATTAATAGTGAACACATTCCTGTCCATTTTTGTTTCCTTTATTTCCTTTCCATATCAAATACTTCTCTAAATTATGAATTATTCCTTTTGAGATCATGCTATTTCTTATTTTAAGTTTTTTATTTTTAAGATACTGTCTGTAAGAAATTTATTTATTTGCAATGAATTTTAAAATAAACACTAATTGGTTTATATAAATAAGAATATTAGGTAATGAATATCTATTTTGTCTTGTAACAATGATAAATCTTAATTGGTTTATTGGCCATAAATAAAGCATATTTTTAAATTATCTGTAATTTAAATTTGATTAAGTTTATATATTTAATATTTGAGTTAACAATTTCTATTATGTTAATATAATGCTTTGTTTTGTTTATTACAAAAAATCTGTTTTTACAAGTTTATTATTCTTGATTAATTGAAGAATGTTTTAACCCGTTGTGTACTATTAAGTATACAAGAAGTATGTTTACCTTCATATGAAATTTATTAAAACTATACTCAAATTAATCAAAAAAATTCTTAAATTTAGGAATCTAATTTCAGATGTTAAATTTTTGTTCTTTTACCTTATTAAAAAAGTATATCTGTCTCTAGTTCCAGTGCGTTTAGAAAAAAATATTCATGTAGATTTTAGTTTGTATTTCGTACTTTATTCATTTTGTGCTATTTCAATTGAGCTTTTGTAATGTATGTTAGTTTAAATGTTAAAGTAGATCTTGTGTATATAAAGCTAGATTTAAAATGCATCAATTTTAAACTATCTTTATTGAATATGCTATCTTCATTTTCATATATATATATATCGATGAAAACATTTTTAATTCGTGATTTTTTTCTACTAAGGTGAAGAAATTAAACCAGTATTAAAGAAAAGACGAGTGATTGTTTCTTCTGATGGTAAGTTTTTCGATAAGTATATATTTTGATTGAAATAAAACATAACAAGCCACTATTTTTAACTGAATGTTTTGACTGAATAGTGTTTTCTAACTGTAAAAAACTTTATACTCAGTTACAATGCTTTGAACATGCTTTTATTACATAAAATAGACAATTTTTTTCTAACTTAATACTGCAATCACTTAGGCAGTACAAATATAAGTGATTTCTGAATTTTGAGCTCTCAATTTACTGTTAAAGCTTCATACTTGCATATCAATGAATTTATTGCAAATTGAAATATTAATTTTCAATTAGTCATGTTTTAGCTTTTTGTTTGCTTTAAACTTAATGGTTTAACTTTTTGCTAGTCTGGGATACAAGAATTTGTTTGCTGATCTCTTACTTTTTGATTGTAGAGAATCAATGTGATAGTTAATAATAAAATATTAAGCAATAAATGTGTGAGTGCTAGATTTTTTCAAGTAATCATCGCCAAATAACACTAGCTTGATCTGTTAAAATGAAGTAGTAATGAATTTATGTAGTTATTAATTTATAGATATTAAGATAAAAAATAACTACTATAAATTATTTTTAAGCAAATTTTATATTTATGATAAAATATTTTGCATTTTAATAACTTCTATGTTTATAGTAATTGACATTTAAGTATTCAAAAATATTCATATTTAATATACAATGGAAGTTAGGTGATGTTAAGATTCTGGTTGTGTGATGAAATTAAAATACAATTCAAATTCAAAAATAAAATTTAGTTCAATTTATAACATTAATAGTCTTTAATTAAGGTACTGAAGGAGATTCAATAAGACTTATATAGAAAGGGAAGGCATAGGCAGTGTCTTACCCCAAAATAATAGTTTAGTGTACATAAATTTTGATACTGTTTGGCTGATTTTGTTAAAATTGTATTCTAAAGTTGGTGGCAAGACAGCCCGAATGCAACCCAAGCCCAACAGTGCCTGTATCGGTTTTCACGACAGAGAGCCCTTGTGTGCGAAGCATGTGTCCTGGTGGCCAACTTAATATGAATTCTTATGTGTAGAAAAAAAACCCCCAGTAAAATACTAATTATAGGAATCATTACATTTTAAATACAGCACAACTTCAAAAAGTAACCTAGTTAATACTTAACTGATAAAAATACACTTTGAGTTGTTCTCAATCAAATCGTGCTTATGAGTCCTTGTATCACTTTAAAGATCTACCAGTTAAAATGAACCTTTTAAATGAGAATCTTCATAATTTAGAATTAATTACCAGGCAGAAAACCTTACAGTATTTTACCTGCAAACCTGAAAGTTATTTTTTCTCAGTAAATTTATGGGAAAAGTGATGGATTGATTGTTAGATTAAGATTTAAATCTTAAGACAAGAATGATGTCCTAACCAGTCAATAACAATCACTTCCATCATCAAACTATCAACATAACTATTAGGCATTACTATATTGGACTATTGGGCTTTAAACAATGTAATTCTTATTTACCAATAGCTGAGAAATTTTATTGAGAACTGTATTCAAAAGAATTATAAATGTGAATTGAAAGTTTACAATTGTCAAGCATTCATTATTTTTTTAGTAATATTTATTGTATACTGACTGAAATTATAATCACTGAATGTAATAAACCTCACACATTTTAATGGAGAAGTAATTCATTTACAATTTCTGACTTGCAAATATGGAAGCTTCTGACTTGCTTATTGATTTTCTATTAAGTGCATATGATCAGCACAATTTCTCAAATTCAGCTGTTGAATAGCCTTATTTTAAAGATTTATAAGCCAATATAATTCAATTATAGTATGGTATTTTGTAATTTACATTAATATTGTTTCTTTAAATTTATCCTTTTTGCTTTATTGAATAACTTATTAAATTTGCTGATCTAAAATCTGAATGATTACAGCTCGGCTCTTTGATTAAAAAGTTTATAGATTCATTTCCACTATCTGGCTTGTATTCTTACCATTTTGAATCCACTTTGAATAATGGGTATGGTTCAATTAGTCCTATAGTAAAAAGGTCAACAAACTAAATTCTTTTAAAATTTAATTTGCTTAACTTTTTTTTTTACAACACTTTGTTAGGAAAATTTAAAATCTGGTCTAAAATGTCATATATGATATTTATATATAAGTTTTGAAACAATCTGTTTTGAATATGAAAGTTTTGAATCATTATCAAGGCTAGTATATTGCAATATTTTATAAAGACACATTCGAATGCAGCAGTACACTCTTGATAAGGATTTTCATTCCAGTATTGCAATTTATTAATAAAATGCAAGTTATGATTGGTAAAGGTTTCAAAGCGATATCTTAAGCATACATGTAGATTTGATTTTGCTCCTATATTTTTCAAGAATTATAAGATTTCACAAAACTATACAAATATATAGTGTACATTTAATATTTTCTACTTTTTGAAAAAACAATTGTATTGAAGCCTTTTCCTTAATCAAAACAGAAATTTATGTCATGATTTTAGCTCTTGCTGAACTCCTAAGAATATTTTAATTGTTTTATTTGTTCTTAGTAAGTATATTTATAAAAAGGTTTTTATACATACCTTGAAATACTTAATAGGAATCTATAAAAAATGTTTAAAAAATTTTTATATGCACTTTTTAATCTAGTAATGTAAAGAATATTGATTATTAAATAACCTTTTTCTGTTTAAGTTGCAAATTCATTAAAGGCTTCTGAAGTAGAATAATATTTAATGATTAATTCTAAGTATTCATGATTTCTTTTATTTTAATTGTTTTATTGTTTTCTGTACTCTACCTATTGGTTATTGTATTGGTGCCCCTCAATCACAAAATTAGATTTTTGAAAACTATCTTTCAATATTTTTTTGTTCAACAAGACATCAATCAAAGATAACCTGCAACTTTGGTGCATTAATTCACACTTGAAAATTTTAAGAAAGCAATACTTGGTTATAATACTTATATATAGACGATATGAAACAAGTGGAATACTATTAAATTAATAATATGTGCCATTGGTATAGAATAAGGAGTAAAAATATATGGGAAAAATGAATTATCTATAGCAGTGTTCTTTCAACCTTTTTATCATTTTTTAGATTATTTTCATTCATTACATTTAATTGTATTTAAACATGCCTTGAAAATAAAATATAGTTAAACCAAAAAATGTATATACAATTTTAATTTACTAGAATGTTAAATCAGTGATTACCCTGAGCATTTTTCTTAGCAGTGAAGGGTTCAATCTAGGGGTAATTGACACTCAAAATGGGCTGCTTTTGTCCAGTTTATTCTGTTGCTTTGTTTTGATTACTCTTACTGCAAAAAACACAACTTCTTCCTGATAGGTTTTCAGAAAAATTTGGAAATAAAGATTTAAGTGCTGTGGCGGCAACTTCAGGCGAGTCTGCAGCAACTTTAATCGAGAACACGACAGAGTTGGTGTCTTGAACGTAGTTTTAAGGTTGCAGTCTCCAGCAGTTGATTTTGTACAGACTAGATTTTCCTGGTTTGTTGACAAATTGCTCGAAAATCCATTCCTTACCAGTTCGTAGGTCTTTTTTGCTGGATAACTAGCATTTTTTTAAAACCAGAGACAGGTGATGATGCCCCAACTGCGGAAATTGATATTCAAGCTCAGTCATGCCCAAAATCACCTCTAATGTCTGAAATGTGTCCAAATATCCCCTGTTCGTGCTTTGTCCATACAACTCCAGGTTGTCTTTACATATAGCTACTTTGTCGACCAACTTGAAAATAGATGTTATTTTCTCATGATGGCACAGATTGAGATCATTCAGCAGCTTGAATATGTTTCACAGGTAAGCAAGTTTGTCAATAAAATGAGCTCCCAGTGTTTACTTCTTTTTAAGAGAAATCTTTGCAAAGGCTCTCACATTTCAAGTACTTAAGATTAGCAAATTTTCTCTGGATAACCATCTTATTTTTGTGTATAACAGAAGACATCTGTACTTAACGTCTACCTCCCCACAAATGCTGCTCAAACAGGTACAAGTTATACGGCATGTGCTTTGACTTTATTAATAGCTGTAATGACATTAATCAATACACTTTTAAATTCTGATGACACTTTTGGCTTTTTAATTACACTTTCCGGTGAATGAAAGTGTGTAGATTCACTCTGAGCTACTATTTCCTTAATCCAAACAGTTAAATGAGAGTGATTTTCTGTAAAAAAATTAATAAAAATTAAAACTTAACTATGAAAGTTAATATATTTAATTCATGAAGCAGAACAAGAAATGAATCTTATTTTTATATAATAAAAATGAAATTTTCTATTAATATATTAATTATTATTTACCGTTTGCAAGTTTAAAACATTACTTCTTTTACATGATTTTTAAAATTACTAGGAACATTTACACAAAATGTTTTAAGTTAACTTCTCTACACAATACCTAAAACCGCAGCAGGACCTCAAGTTTCAAGGACGACTATGTACAGGCTCTTATGGCACATTAATCTAAATGCTCTTAGGTCTGTCAATTGTGTTCCACTTATCACAACTCACTGTCCCTTCGGTTAGCCTGGATTAGAGAGCATGCATTGTGGACATCCCAACAGTGGTATTGTGTGATGTTTTTTTCCAACAAATCCAGGTTTAGCTTTCAGTCTAATTTTAGCCAGACTTTCGTATGGAGAGGGCCAAGTATCCATTACCACTAAGAAAACACAATTGGACGGCACTGTTATGTGGTGCAGGATTGCTGGTTTGGGGAAGAATTATTCTGGGTTCCAGAACTAATCTGCATGTTAAGAATGTAACCATGACAGGTCACATCTATCTAGATTTCATTCTGGAACAACATGTACAAATGTTTCGAGGTGCCATGAGCGTGCAATTTCTGTTTATGGATGACAAAACCCATATTCCCAATGAAAGTATTGTAGACGAATGCCTTTAATTGGAGGATATTACCCGTATGCACTAGCCAGCTTACCCACCTGACTTTATTCCAATAGAGCATGTTTGGGACATGCATGGGCGATGAATTGCATCCCGTCAACCCTTTCCCACATGTCTATCTGAAATTCGGAGAGCATTGTTTGATGAATGGTGTAATATTCCCCAAGATCATTTTGATAATTTGATGCTTAGCATGCTTGGACATTGCAAGGCCTATGTTGCATCGTCTGGGGGGCATACTATGTATTAACCATCATACCAACCGTGTTATATTGGTTTTTGTAAATATGTTCTTTTTTTAAATTTGCTCAAGGGAATAAAAATTGCAATTTTTATTAATGGTATCTAACATATAGCATCTTTTTTGTTCTTTACCATTTGTATGATAAATAAACTTTACAAATAAGTCATTTGTTTTGCTTCTGTTTCTTTGCCTGAACTTGCATTATCCTCAATTTATGGACTTAAATGTATTTATAAAGAATAGAGAACAAACAAGACAAGGTTAAAGTTAAGTTTTATAGTTGAAGTAGAAGTAACAATGATATGTAGGCATTAATTTTTAATACTCCTTCCAGTTCCTGCAATGGGGATTTATTCTACTAAATTCAGAGTTCTTTAATTCACTAAACGTTTCCTTTTGATAGAGCTTTAGTGAAGATATCAGCTAGTTGATCATGAGAACTGAAATGCTGAATTTCCACTGTTTTGTCATGATATCTTTCATGAATAAAGTGGTACTTTTTATCTATGTGTTTGTGAAAAACTGGGCTCTTGAGTCGCTTTGATTACCAATATGCATTACAAGACTTGCACCACATGCAAACTACCGCGCGAGTAAGATCATATAAAAATTGTAACCATATAATTTCCGTTACAGCTGTAGATGCAACAACATATTCTGACTCTAGTTGATTTTGCCACAGAAGACTGTCTACTTGTGCACCATGTAATAGCATCACCTGACAGGAAAAAAAAACATCCATTTATGAATCTTTTGGTGTCCGTATCACCAGCAAAATCTGCATCACAAAAACCCACAAATAAATTCCCTCCATTTCGGAAAACCCTTTCGCACAGAATTAGCGTTTTTGGCACATTCATTGACCGTTGGCACACACTGAGAGTTTTAGATTAATATTTCCACATGGTAGGTTCATAATATTAAATACCCAATAATATTCTTCTCCTTAGGACATTCTACCAACTGCCAGGGGTTTTTCTTTAAGGAATTTTGTTCCTTTTTCATTGCCTCTAACCACTCTTCTGACCGATTGTAGATAATTGATTCTCATATGATTTTGAACTTTAGTGGCATTTACATCATAACGTTTAGAGATTCTTAAATTCTGTCTGGATTTGAAATTGTAGGAATGTGCTTTTTCATTTTCATTCTATGATGCGTTAAATGTACTTGTTTCGGCAGTCAATTAATCTTCTGTTTCAGTTGTACTACCAGAACTAATTATTGAAATTATGTTGGGGATAAATCTCTGATATATACCTGAGAATTCATCATATATGACATTCCTTGAAAATTTTATTATTTTTGACACTGAATAAAACAGTCTATAATTTGTTGCATTCCTTTTGTACCCACCAAAATTACTTTATTACTCTTTGGTTGAAGCTTCTTACTGAGTTGATCAGGCACATGCAAATAAGTTTCTAAGCTAAAGTTCTTAAATAGCTTTGTGATGCTGATTATCTGTCTACAATTCATATGGCATAGATTTAGATGATTGACTAGTAGGTGTATGGTTAAGAATGTACATAAGTGTATTTATTGCTTCGCCCCATAAAAGCAACAACAAATCTTTACTGTATAGCATTGACCGAGCACTTTCTATTATAGTTCTCATATTTTTCTCAGCTCTGCCATTCTGTTGAGGTGTGTAAGGAGCTGTGGTCTAAAGTTCCTGTGCCTTTCTTGTTGAGAAAATGTTTAAAATTATTATTGATATACCCCCTATTATCAATCCTAAGGATTTTTGTTTCTACGGAATGTTTGTTTTCACATAGGTTTTTGAAATGCACTAATGCATTATTCTTATGTTTGAGAAATACAACAAAAATATAACCTTTAAAGTCATCTTTGAAAATTACAAATTAATTTGCACCACCCAGCGATGTTGACATCAGATCACACAAGTCATTGTAAATTGATTCACCAGGTTTACTGAATTTGTGCTTTCTATCACTGAACAGTAGCTTATTCTGCTTGCCATACTGGCAGTTTTCATAAAAGAAGGTATCAGATGTTTAGATGTCTTAATTATCAATAATCCAATTTTCTCTTAATTATTTCTAAACTTTAAGATTGATGTGCCCCACTCTTTCATACTACAATTTAATATTGTCTGTAACAGCTACATTAGCTTGGACAGGTTTAATGATCTTGAATAGTATTTCATATAAGTTACTCGATGTGCAAATTGCTGAGGTGGCAAGTTTATCACGATAGTTATAAATTTCAGCACAATTGCCTGTTTTGATAATTTTCATATCTTTCTTTGCTATAGCTCCTTCAGATAATATGTGTCTGTTATTAAACCTTCAATCCAGGTATTATGAAATTCAAAATTCTTACCTCACCTTTACCATAGATTGGAAACTCTGTGTTGTCTCCAAGACTAATTTTATCATGACCATCTAACTTGATATTCAAGCAATGTCTACAAATCATAAGTCGTGTGCTGATGTACCACTGTCTAGTATCCACTAGTCTAGACAATTTTCGATTTCTTGCACTTCAGCATTAAATGCATTATAACTTATGTCATTCGAGGTAGCTTGATAATTAGTGTAGTCTCTGTTTCTTTTGTTGTTGGGATCGGCATTCTTTAGCATAATGACCCTTCATTTGGCAAAAATAAACTATGTTCAGCTTGTCTGTTTTGGATTTTGATTATTTCTTGACTTCTGATTTCTTGATAATCTCATTGTTGTGTACTTGATGATGAAAACCGATTTATTTGGCTCCCTTTCAGCTACATTTGTTTCTTCATATATCAATCTGGTTGTCAAATTTAATAACGTCTGTTATTCCCATCCATTGACAGCCATACTTGTCAGAAGTCATAGTACTTCTCTGGAAAAGTACACAGAATTTTCGCTATGAGAGTGACATCAGTTAAACTTTCAGTCAGGTTTTTAAACTGCAGATCTAGATTTTCTACTCAGGTTATTTATTGAACTACTGTCTCATTAGTATCCATTTTAAGTTGATGGAACTTTTCTAACAGCAACATCTTAATAAAGTTAAAATATAACAAATTTAATCGATTTTTGTCGCAATAGTGAGTTTAGTTTCAGCAATACATAATGTGTAGCTTTCAATCAGCATTACCTGTTTCATTTCCTTTGCTGTGATGCGTGTAAACATTGCAATCACATCTTTCTCCTATTTCTCGAAGTCAATGCCGTTGACAGGCCTAAATTTTGCTTCTCTTGCGGCATTGTACACTAATTTTGATTTTAATGCACAGTTTATCTGAAATCGCAATTGAGCATAATTTTTTCCATCAAATTTTATTCATTGATAAAATATCAAGTGTAGCCATGATGATCTTTTGGATTTTTGACGACCAAGTTAGGATAAGCAAATGGCTAGGGTTGTGTTGCACGTAATAGCAACACGCACAAATTCAATAAAAATTCATTTTATTTTGACTTAAATTTTGTTTTAAAAAAAGAATTGAAATTAAACATGGGCATAATCCTTTGCCCATAACCTCTTTAAAATTGCTAGTAACATTTACACAAAATGTTTCAAACTTCTCTACGCAAGAGATAAAAAAACAGCAAGTCCAATACAATGAATATCTATTTATAACAAATGGAACAACAATAAAGATAAGGTTGAGCTTTATAGTTGATGTAGAAGTAACAATCATTACATGTTATCTTGATTGATACATGTTAATCAGGATGTATGTTTTCTTTAAAAATTTTACAGAATTTGTATAAGTGACACAGCTAGTAACATTTAATACATAAAAGTATAATGCTGAAGTATATTTCAGTAGCTTTTACAAAATATCTAAAAATCACTCATTCTGAGTACCCAATTATTTTTTATGCAGATAAAAAAATATATTTTTACATAAGTGAACTTAGTTTCTTTTATCAGGTTTAAATTTATATATGTATTTAATAATTTTTAAGTAATCAATCAAAATAATTTTAAATATACAAGATATCAGTTTGTATTTTTTATGTATGGATGGTAATAACTTTTATCAAAGGGTTGCTTATTGATATGTTTGAATTTCATTTACTTTATACTGCATAATTAATAAAGTGTTATTAGTAATAATTAAAATGGTAATATAAATGGAAGTATATTATTTCTTAAGTACCTTAAAATATAACAAACTTAAATGAAGACACTGTTGCCTAATCTAAATTATATTTGAAATTACAAAATATTGCACTCTATTTAATTCTTATTGTATTGTCTTTCAGATTCATCAGAATCATCTACTTATAGCTCACCTCCCTTGCATGCTGCAGAATCCAGCTCATCCGTTGATACTCCAGTCTCATCCCCAAGGTATTCTCCCTTGCCTCCTGCTGCTGTTATGCCTCAAAATCAGGTTCGGTGCAGAGGACGGCCCCCTAAAAGGAAGTGCATGAGATTGCGAGATAGTGCGGGTCGATTCCTACCAGGTAAATTTTCAATTTACTTTCCAATAAGTGAATTTAGTTACCTTTTGTAATTGTGCAGGTGTATCTATGTATATATGCATGTGTACACACATATGTATGTATTCAATTATGTACATATTTTCAGTTTTATGCCTTGTTTAATAATATGATTTTTTCAGACCCTAATTTGATTAGAGTCGTGCAGCAACCTAAACGAAAAAGGCGAACTGAGCTGGAACTCCTTTTATCTTACTCCTACTCCTGTAAGTTTTCATATTCCTTATCAATGAGTGAAATGCCTCGTGCATTTTTATATGTGACAAAGCTTTATAAATATGAATTTTTTAATTTAAATAGATGAATCAGATTGTAATATGAAATTTTTATTTCTCATAATTTAACTTAATTTTAATGTATATCAAATATAAAAAGTAGTAATTTTAAGGATGCATATTAAATTAAGTGCCTCTATATTATTCTATACTAAATAATTACCCATAATTTAAATAATATATTTAATATAGATATGGTATTTAGTCATAGCCAACTGTCTGAATTTTGCAGTAACACAAATTTTAAAATACAATGCTTAGATGCTTATGAAAGGGGGGAAGAAGTAATTTAGCCATTTCCAAAATTCTGTCTTTGAAAAGTATTGTTTAGAATTAGTGTTTGCACGTTTTAATAAATATTATATACAAAGTTAAAATCGTTTTTTATTTTTGATACTGAAACTATTGTCTCACACACAAGGTAGTTAAAAAGAAATCATATGAGAAGTAAAATGATTTAAAATATTACTATATATTGACGTTTGTACAGACTGTATGGAAAATGTGAATTCCTGGTGGTAGAAAAACATTTTTTCAAAATTTTTAAAACCTTTTTTTAAAAGTGACACAAAGGAATGCAGGAAGGAAGGACTAATGTATCCACCACTGATGTAAGAGAAAATTGACATTTGTGCCAAAGAAAATTATAAAAAAAAAATACTCATGCTTATGTGAAATTAGTGAAAAAAGATATGAAATATTCCATATCTTTCTTGATAAAAATTACATATATTTAAGAGAAAAGGGATAAATTTATCAATGAAATATAAAGGCTGAAAGGATTTAATGTTTAATGGAAAGTGTCTTTCCAATGATCAGATCCTCAAAAATGCTTTTTCCTTGGTTTAGTAGGGGGGGGAGGAGAAAAATTGTAATTTTTTGAGGAAATTATTGCAACCACTAAAATTTCAAGATTGTATTGATGAGAAATTTGATCCTATAGAAGATAGAAACAATTTTGCCATGAGAGTAGAAGCTATCTGTTGAAAAGAAATTTAAATAAATTAATTGTGGCTGTGTATCATTGATCATGTCTGAAACATAGGGTATTTCAACAATGTAATTATTAACAGACCTACTTATAGCTTTGCTGCTGGTACTAGCTTAAGTATCAATTGTATTTAACTGAATTAAAGGAGTGTTAAAATGTCAAAGCACAATTAATGACAGAAAGAAAGTAAAGAGCACTGATCAACTGAAAATGAAATGTATTGTGGATTACAATATGAATTGTTGAGAAAGCTGAAAGAACTGGTAAATTAAAATTACAAAATCAAGCAGGTATAACTGGTTTTTCGGAAAAGAAAGTTGTATTACTCACTATTAATCGTGAATTAAAAGCAAAAGCTTTACAGGTGAAAAGTTATCATTTTTTTATTAACAGTATTGCATATGCATAAATAATCAAGAATTGTAAAAATCTATTGAATGAGTAAAGAAAAAGAAAAATCTAGAATATGTATGTGAAATGAATAGTTTTAAAAGAGTTGGAAAGTAAACTAAAAAAAGCCCATTATAAATATAATATATTGTGTAATTTAGTAATGTAAAGAATATTGATTTTGCTAATAATCCAATCATTCCAATTGCTTAAGCATAGACTGAATTAGCTTGGCGTTTTCTGGTAATGAAATATTCCATTCCATCATAATTAATCTTTTTAGCATATTTTGATATGTTGTGTTACAGTAAGTCCCATAAATGTTCAAAGCCTGGCGAATATGGAAGAATATGTGACTGATATTTGATATTGTACAACAGCCAGAGCTTTATTTTGTGGGTAGTGTGTTCTGAATTATTTTCTTGTTGAAAAGGAAAGTCATCATCAAAGTTCAACTCCTGTACACTCTGCTTCAAATTTTCTTTTAATATATTTAAATATCCCACATGTGATCTAACATTGAGTCTTTAAAAGTTGATCAATCAACTCTGTTTGCTGCCATGCACTCCAAAATCATTATGCCACCAACATCTTTAACTGCAGGCACAAATTTTCACTTCTCAAAAGCAGTATCTCTTGTTTTCTCCACACCAGTTTATACTCTTTGATGCAAAAGATACAAAACTTGCTTTCTTCAGAGAATATTACTTTCTCAAAAAACTCTGAAGGTTTACTAACATACTTACAGGCAAAATTTAAACGTTTTTGCTTATTGGCAGTTTAAATACATGGCTTTCAATGAACTACATGGCCATGAAAGCCACTTTTTTCAGAATTTTTAGTATATTATCTTTATGAAGATAATTTTTTAATGTTTCTCTAAAATATCAAGTGCTATTTGAGATACAATGATCTTTGAATTTAAATGTAAGGATTTTAGAATGCCTATCATTTCTTGCAAAGTCAGCTTAGATGGTCTATTACTCAGAGGCTTTAATATAACAGATTTTGATGACTTACTGACAGAATTATTGATTACCCTTTGCCTAGAAAAACGAGTTTTTCTAACTGTGTTTTCAATTGCTTGAAGAGCTTTATCTTTATTCCTTTGTCTAAAGATGATTTTCTTTTTATCGTGAACAGTCTCTTTTCCTTTAGAATCCATTTTAAGTACTTGTTTGCAATTTTTATTGTATCATGCAAACACAAAACAATGTTTTTTTATTCTATTTGTTGCATTATCACTGGAGTTAAAATAAATAAGTAGAAAAATTGTCTGCATTTGTTTTTTACATTTCATACAAGCCCGCAAAGGTAAAAAAAAAGAAAAAAAAAGATTAATTTCCAAATATCTTTTTAATTTGTACTGGGTCACAAACTTTTCTGATAACTTTTTACAAAATTTTAAATTATTATTTTTAAACAGTGTGTGTTACCTTTCTGAAATTGTTACTGATATTTAA
Source organism: Latrodectus elegans (assembly GCA_030067965.1). NCBI lineage: Eukaryota > Metazoa > Arthropoda > Arachnida > Araneae > Theridiidae > Latrodectus > Latrodectus elegans. The sequence goes on along the minus strand of CM057813.1, from coordinate 18,294,936 downwards.
GGAAATTTTAAGAAAAAGCTTTATTTAAAATAATATTGATCTTGACATTATAATGTACTTTTATTCTCTGTAAATTTACCGTGTGTTTGTACACAAAATATTTCTTGCAAGTGTGTATTTATAATTAGTTATGAACAATTTTTGAAATTAAAAAATATATATTTATCAGAAATGTTGTTATTTACTAGAAATTTTTGATTTCACTTCTGGGAAACTAGAATTTGATTCTTCAAAATCTGTACAAACTCTGATGCTAGAATATCGTATTTATCGAAGCTCTTAAATGAATGACAGAAAATTTCAATTTTGACCTTATAATACTTATTATTTTTCAGGGAAATTTTGAAGCATAATGATTTTATGCTGACAAGATCAAGTAGACTTTTTTTAAAAAAAAGTAAGTGCAACATCTAATTGGTTATTCCTACATTTGCATTAATCCCATTAATCGGGCAAAAAAAGTGGTAACAAAATTTTTTATTATTTTTCAGCTGAATTTTGAAATATATGTTCACAAGGAAAATTCTAATTCAGCGCACCTTAGTAAAGACTAAATCAATGTTATGGTAAAATCAAATCTGAAAATAAGGAGGTAAGTGTAATATTAAATGAGCTAATCTCTGTATATACATCTTTTGGTAAATGTGTAAAATCTCTTTGATCAAAAAAAGGTGTTAACAATTTTGCATTTCATTTTCAAACAAGAATTCATTGCTAATATATCTTTCTCTACTTTACAATATAAATAATAAAATTTCTGGAGTTTTTATTTTAAATTTTGTTGTAACAGCCACAAAAAGATATTTAAAATTATTGTTATATAGTTTTTTGAAAAATAGAAGACTTTGAAATTAAATATGATTTTGAAAATTTAACTATGTCAAATTATATTTAAAACCAAGAAAATCTTGAAAAAATTGTCCTCTTGGTTTAATTCAAACTTAGTATGCTCTGGAGAACTATGCGCGATTAATACTTAGAAGATTCAGTTTACCAACTTAAATTCAGCTACAAAACTACATGGTGAATGCCTGGGAATAAAATCTGTACTTTAATATGTAATCCAATGTAGTTTTAACTAAAACTCTTTAAACAATTTAAATTAAGGATGTTGAAACGTTACTACCGTTAACTTTATTTACAAACTCTTTTATTATGTTTCCATCTGATGTTAGATCAACTTTGTATTGCCAGATGTCAATTATCAAAATGTTGTAATATGCCCCCAATTGTATTTTTAAACACCTCCATTGTAATAAACTTTGCAAGAAACTAATGTTTAAATATTTTACATTGGCAAGAATATGAAATCACATGGTGACCATTTGGGGAATTTTCGTCAATATTTTAAGTCAAAGGGATTTTGTGCGCGAATAAATTTTTTGCATTTAATACCAAGTTGTCATTTTTGTAACAGTCACAAATTTTTTTCAGTTGATAATTTATAAAATGATCTGTCTACTATCCAAACATAGCTAGACAACCTGACAGCAAATACTTGAAAGAGTAATGAAAACATTTTATTTATAGAGTAATTATTTATTTATAGAGTAATGAAAACATAAGCAGAAGTTATGAAGCAACAAGAAATCAATCGAAGAATGCTGTTGCTAATTTCAGTTCTACATTGGTATTTGAATCTCTTACAAGTTGAAGGTAATGCTTAATAATTTTAGAGCTTTTAAGCTTAAGTTATTCACAGATTATAAATTATATCTTAATATAATATATATATATTTAATATATGGTATTATATATTTATATATAATACCATATATTAAATATATATATATGATATTATTATATTATTTATATACACACACACACACAATTTGATTTTGGAAGAAATATAGTGCCAAATTGAATCAAGTTGAAGAAATTTATAACTTTAATGGAACAAAGTAATAAAAAGTTTTACTAATTCTAAATGCATAATATTCACTCAATGTTTGAATGGTAAACTAATCAGAACTTTCAATTTATTTTCCATTGTGAGTTTTTAATTATTTAGGATTTATTATCTAATATAATTCCTTCTTCATCATCAAACTACTTTCGTCTTAGTAATTGATGGATACTTAGAAATATGAGTGAAAATAAAATTTTCCTGCAGTGAATGAAAGATAAATAGAAACTATAAAATAAATTCTTTTTTTTTTTTTTTTTTAAAAAAAAAAAATTATATTTAAGACTTTTAATCTTTATTTTTGAATATAAGGGTGATAATTTTAAGTAATAACTCTTTTAATGTTAGGGTATTATTATTTTAATTGATACAATCCTTTCATTATATGCAAAACAAAATGAGAACTATTAAGTTAACATTAAACATTTCTTTTAAGCAAATGTGTATAATCATATATTTTTTGTTTTTATTCATTTCTTCCTAATCCATGCAGTGTATTATATCTTCAACAAGCACTCAAAATGATCAATAAAGGCTGTATATTTTTGGTTAATATTTTATGATTTCAACTGTAATTTTTAAAGAGTTGTTAGCTAGAATTATATTTGTTTAACTTTTCCAGGTATTAAGACTTCAAGATTCAAAAAGATATAGAACGACCTGAAAATTTAAAACAAGATGAAGATAAAGATTTCTTTAGCTCTAAAATTAGTATTTCTGTGTTAAAAGATAAAGTGATCAGAAACAATCTGTCCAAAAGGATTTCCACGATTGAGTTGCTGGTTACTACTTCAGGAACTTGGAAATCTAGAGGTATGATTCTGAAATCCAAAACAAGAAAACTTATTGTAATACTTCACCAAACATGTATTTCTCCTAAGACTCAAGGATGTAGGTTGGCCTCATAAAGCACAATATCATTTGGGCAAGAATTGCGAAGACCAGTAATAATCCTTGCAGCACTAAGTTGTACACGTTCAAGACCCTGAAGGTTTGAACGAGAGGCATAATGGTAGATGGGGAAGCCGTACTCTTAAGATGAGGCAAATAAGAGAAACATAGGTGTCTCTCAGGGTATTAGCAACGGCACCCCAATCACGGCCCCAGATGTATTTAAAAACTTTAAGGCGTTTTATAGCTCTTAAAGCGAGGTGCTCCAAGTGACAGTTACTCAGGATCCAATATGAAGCCCAGATACTTTGGATGTTTCTCAACCTCAAGGGGTTGATTATTCAACAAGACTTTCTGTCAAAAATTATATAATTTTCTATTAGTTGTGTAAAGAAACTTGCAATAGACTTTGAAGGATTAAAACTTAATTTGTGGCCCACAGCAAAGCTCCACGTGTCAGTCAAACCTTGATTCACATTTTCCTTCACCTTTTCAATATCAGAGCGAGAACTCCAAAGAACAATATCATTAGTGAAAAGTCCCTCACTGTTCTCAGGAATAACCTTTTCAAATTCTGTAAAAGTGTGAACAGCATGAGCTTAAGACCAAGCCTTGAGGAACGCCTTGGCTTATTTTAAAACTATCCGAGGTTGAATTGTTGAATTTTACCTTAATGTGTCTATTTCTCAAAAAATCATAAATCCAAGGTTGTACTCTACCACAAATACTAAACGTAACATGCAATTTGGTAATGAGCTTCCGAGTCCAAACTCTGTTCAATGTCCTAGAAAGATCAAGGAAGGCAGTAAGTGTGATTGGTAGGCCTTTTGTTTAGTAATGCAATTTTTCGCTATTTAGTTGAAAGAGATTAAACAACCCTATTAAAATTCCAAACCAAAGTCTTCTGATGGTATAAACATTAGTAGTGATCAAAAGTGTTTCATATGTTAAAGAAATTTGTATGATATTTTAGCCTTTTTTTTTTTTTAGTGCATTCAATACATTTTCTGTTTTTATTTAAAGTAAAATACTTTAATACTATAATGCAATGTATAAAAATAAATCTTTATACAAAAACTTTGAAAGGAACACATACAAAATTTAAATACAGAAGTATTATCTTATTACTTAAATTTTATACTTTTTTATTTAACTAAGAGAGCCTGATTAAACTTGAATAAAATATATTTCTTGAAATAATTAATAAACCTTTTCAACTGAAAATATTTCCTTGTATGCTTAGTTTCCTTTTACAGTATATGCATGGAATAATATAATTCTTAGAGAATTGTAACCAGATGATGAATAATGACTAAAAATTTTTGAAATAATATGAATTTTAAATCCAAAGTAATTTTTTCTTAATCAAAAAATTCTTTTTAATTTAAAATTACTATCTTTATATCAGTATTCATTGCCAGTTGTTAATTTCTAATTTGATAGATTTTTTTTATGCGCAACCTACTATAACTATAAAAGAAAAGTCAAAAATGCTTTTAAAATTAAGCCCAAAACTTCTAAAAATCAAATACAACTAATTTTGAAAATGCTTCATTTATTATCTACAACTGTCTAATCAGAAAGTTAAAATCTCGGCAGAAAAATAAGAATCTAGCAATAAAAATTTTAATGATTTGAGCATATATCTTGAGCCTACATATGTAAGTACCAAAATATATTAATAAATTACTGATGAGTTGATGGTAAAAAAAATTTTCTTTAAGTGTTTTTTGAATTATACGTTTTTTTGATGAATTTATAGGATTAAATAAAAACAGAAAAGCTGTATTAAAATATACAATGCCCACTACAGTAAATAATACACCTTTGGTCAGAAAAAAATTTCAGATTTCACTTTTTAGACATTTTTGGAAAAAAATAAGTTTGTGATAGTTGACTCATGTTGCATTAGGTCAATAAATTAAAGCACGTAAATCATATACTGCACAGAGAAATAAAATTTCCTTTTAGGAACCTTGAAATGAATATGAGAAAGATCAAAATGTATCCTAGAATTATTGATGTGAAGAATAGAAATTTTCGGTTTAAATTTTGTGATAGTAAAACACTTTTTTTAAAACTAGGATTTATTTTTTGATGGAGATAAATTAGTTGCATTAATTCTTTTAAATTAATGGGAAATAATTCATTTGAAATAAGTTGTTAGTAACGGTCTGGTCATTCTGATCATATACATTTAAAATCAGTCATTACAGCATGAATTGTATATTATTCAATCATAGGGCATAATTAATTTAATTTTATAAATGTACATGTGACAAAAATCAGCAGATAATAGATAGATAAGCTTATTATTTTACTGTCATTTTTAAGACAAGGAGACATTCAACTGTGACAGTTTGAATTGAATTCCGAACAAGTGTTAAACTAGTTCGGAATTCCCAATTAAGGACCTGCTTCCCAATAAAGCTCTTACAACTTGTAGCAATAATAAATATGAAGATTTTTGAAGATCGATTCTTTTCTTCACAACGGTAGACTTCCAGTTTCCTTATGGCTGCTAGCAATAAAAAGTAGGGTCATGCAGTTATACAATAGACTGCAACTATTTCTCCGTCATGGAGGAAAGATTGGTCTTCTATGATTTAATTTTAAAAAATATCTTAATTTTTGTGTATAATTTTTGATTTCATACCTGCAAGAGCTAAGCCTCTAGAAAAAATATATTCAAAACACCTGCAAGAAAGGAATATTTTAATAAATGTTAGTGTAATTTTCATATCATTTAATTTATAAAGACAAATTTTAAACTGAATTCATGATAATGTTTGCTAGCTTTTCCTGTTTATAAGTTTCAACTTAATACTTGAAAAAAAGTTAAAATATTGTGCACTTTTTTCAATATATCTACTTGGCTTTCTTACACGACTTTGTGTAATTTAATCTTCCGATTACACTTTAAATTTGTGGAAATCAATGTCCTTCATAATTGTACATGAGTAAAAACACTGCAAATTTGGCAACAATCTTTTAAAAAAATTTGCTGAAGTAATTTTTATATATGTGCTCGAAAAATAGCAACACTTGTCAAATTTTATCTTACATTTAAAGTTTGTTATTTATGATTTCATCCTTTATGTATAACACCCACATATATGTGTTGAGTGAAATAATTTGTGAATATAAACTTTTTATATACTGAAAAAATATAATGCTGAAAAAATATAAACTATTTGCGTACCGTTAATTTAATCTTTGTCTTAATTACATTGATCTAATATTTAAAGATTAGAGCTTCCCAGCTCTAGATTTTCCCACCTCTCAATAAAATTAACAGTGAAAGAAAGAGGGTTTGCATAATATTGCAAATTATTAATAAGATAGGTTATAATAGATTTAAATTTAGGCTAAGTATAGGTTAGAATAGATTTAAGTTTAGGCTTAGTATAGTTTAGAATAGATTTTAGGTTTATTATTAGGATAGCGTAGGTTAATAGTTAGTATCATAATTTAGCTGTATTAGGATAATGCAAACCCTATTTCTTCTTAATGTTAATTTATTCACAAATGTAATTTCATAATAAACTTTGTTATTTTATATGTGTGTGAAACGATATTACAAAATATTGCAGATCGCACACCATTTTAAATACAGGTTTAGATTTTTTCTATGCTAACAAACATTTCTAAGAAAATTCTTCTTATTTAACTTAATAAAATGTTAAATAAAAAGATTTATTTCAAAAATAAAAAGTAAAAGTTTGTACATAAAATTTATGTTTGAAATGATTATAAAAGAAACATTTTAAGTTCGTTTGGTACTAGGTTTTAAATTGTGTGAAGCTTTCCGTGCTAAATTAAAACTTATTTCATTGTAAAGGTACGTTTAATTAAGAAATTATGTACTGGAAGGAGCTTAAATTGTCATAAAAATATAAAATGTGCATTAATCAGAAATGGTTTTCTCTGGTATTTAAAAATACTATAGGGTGGCATCTTAAGTAGACTAAGCTTATCATTCATATCCATCCAATATCTTAAATAAATGGAAACAAATGTTTTATTGGAACAAATAATTGCGTTTCCATCTTTGCTTTTAATTTTTTTTTATTTTCAGAAAATGTTTTAATTGCCAACCTATTAAAGAATTATTATAATATCTTGATTGTGCCTAAGGTTATTAATGTATTTTTAATACACTCCTGTCAATAAGTATCTCATAATTTTGAAACTTGCACCCAACATCCACTCATTTTGAAAATCTTAAGCTATTTGCTTGAAGCTACTCTTAGTTACTAAGCTAAAAAAATCACAACACAAGTAAAATTTCTACTGAGAGACAAGATGAGAGAGGGAGAGAGGGAAAAAAACTGAAGTGACGTAAAACAAGAAAAATAATTAAAATGTCCTGTTTAGAAATGTAACCAAATATTCATAAAACGAACAATTTTATAGGAAAGGAAAATCTGCTGATACTCAATTTTTTGTTTTCCCCAGAAACACTAATGAAGAAGTTTCAGTTGTATAAACTATAAATTTTCATATGAGAATCATTTAATAGATAAATCTTCTTTTTTACCGCACAAATTAGATAAAAAAAAAAAGTGATCTGAACAAAGTATCTGAATGTACTAGCTATGGATGCATAGAACGAAGTAATTTGTTTTGTGAAGTATTTTATAGTTTAGACTGAACACATAACATTATGTCATGTTAAACTTAAATGCTTTATAAAAAAAAAAAAAAAAAAAAAAAAAAAAAAAGAAAGAAATTTTTAAAGTAAGAAATAGTACTATATCATCCATTTTGGCCTAAAATTGCTTGAGCAGCATCAAGTGAATTGAAAATGGAAAAATTAAAAAAATCTACACAGGATTTTCTCATGTTTTTATTTATTTTTTTATTATGTAAATTAATAAATATTTTAGTATTCAAATAATCTTTGGTAATGATACTGATATAAAATCCATTTATCTGATATTAATTAGAGTCTAAGCATATGTTTCTGAAACATTATTATGTTTAAATGTTTTATATTTAAATGTTTTATTCAGTTTAATGGTCTTTGAATCTTGATAATGGACAGACAATCATCTATTGTTGGTTTTCATGAAGGCAAATGGTAAAAAATTTAAGTGCTTAACTATAGTAAATAATTTACTTTTTTCTTTTAAATTTCTAATCATTCTTAAACTTTTTAAGTATTCTATAACTACTAAATAAAGTTGAAAATGTAGCTAAATAGGATGAATTTTATTGTATTTGGCAATGAGGATGAATTTGTATTTGATCACTACTAATGCTGGCAGGAAATATATAAAAATAGTTTTTTTCTGCAAAGAATTTGAAAATTTTATTTTATGTTTAAAAATGTAATATTTAGTAGTGACATTTTAAAATAGTCAACACTTATAGTATTTACCATGAAAATGTTCCAAACAAAATTTTTAATTTTATGATTTTGTAATATTCTTTGTAAGTATACAAATCTATACAACAAATAATCTTGTTTTACTTTTTAAAGGATTCAGTATTTCTATGGATGTTGTAAGCTTTTTTATTTATATTATTTTACTTTATTTTAAATATTTTTGGTTGAAATATATTAGACTGATTTAAAATGTGTTGTCTTAAATTCAGCAAGATTCATTGCTTTATTATTTTAAACTAAATATTTGCTGTTTCGTTATATATCAAATGTTATGTACCTATCCTGTAATAGATGCTTTTAATTTAAAATTTTTATATGTGCCATTCTTTGCATTTAAAAGAACTTTGAAAATAAATTTTACTTTATTGTAAAAATTAACAATATTGAATTGAAACCATAAATTTGTATAAAATTATATTGTAAAATTTAATTGCATATCATGGTTGCTTTTTAAAACTATATCAACATTTTAATAAAAAAAAACAGCTATAGCTAAATAATTAAATAATAAAATTTATTTTGAAATATTTTTTCATCATGCTATATGCATGGGCATATAGTTTTTCCCCTTTTTTATTTATTTTAAAATTTACGTATAAGATAATCTTGTGAGAAGAATGTCTATTTTTTAGCAATGTTTCAATAAAAATTTAACTTTTTGGAAGAACGATAATTTTATAAAGATTTTATGATTTTGTTGTAATTATATAAATTTTTAAGGGATTTGTTAATAAATAGAAGTATGGCTTTGGAAATCTTTACTTTTTATACTAACACTCTGTTTCTAGCTTTCCTATTTCTTCTGTTTCCACTTCAAAGCTATATTTCATTATTTATAGGCCAAAATATTTTTTATCAATATTTTATAATGGTAATTAATAATGTAACACAATAAGCAAAATAAAATGGCATTACAGGAGTTGGGCAATTAGTGATACTGTTTGTTAATAGAGTGGTATAGTCAATATCAAACTTAAAATGGTTCTTTTTCAATATAAAATTAATTTCAATGGAACATTGCTCTCTAAGTTTCAAATTAAATAAAAAAATATTTTTAATAAAAACTTATTAATTTAAAAGTTTTTTTTAATTATTTACTATAACCTCATTGGAATGAATTATTTTTAATAATATATTCCATTGTATTATTTTCTTGTGTCTTTGTTATATAATTTTAGTTTTATCATTATTTAAAAATGCACTGTATGAAAAATTGTGTCGTCGTTACCATCACATTGAAAAATTATTTCATGTATATGAAATCTACGTGTAAAATATATTTTTAATAAAAATTATTGCTAAGTTGCAAATTACTTTAAAGATTACATTTTTAATAAAAATTATTATAAAGCTAATTTTTATTGTTTACTAAAACTTCCATGGAATGTTGAATTATTTTAATAATATATGATTGTATATTTAATTGTAATGTATGTTTCATTGTATTATATTCTTGTATTTTTGTCTTATAACTTTTTTTTAAATTTAAAAATGCATTGTATAGAAAATGTGCAATCTGTATAAATTTAATGTTGTTTCTTTATTTATAATTTTAAACTTTTTTATGTTACTTATTTTTTCACAATAGATTTATGCTTTCAATGCTTCACATTAATTCTGAAAAAAGCAAATTTAAATGCATTATGTTAAACTATGACCGTAGATTTTATTTCGTTTATACTTTCGCTTTTAAAGATAAGTCACAAATTAATTTTGTTCGATATTATATTGTGTTTAACTGAAAACTTTAAAACGATAAAAGAAAATTCTAAAATTAACAGGCGTAATATTTAAATTCATGCATAATATTTCAATGATGAGGTTATTCATGTTCCTATTCACATAAGGTTTTTGCAACTATCATTTATTTCTGTCGTCACACTGCTCCCAAAATGAAATTTGCAAAAAAGTTCGAGAATTGAGTATTTATTAATTTTCGTTGTTTTAAACTGAGGATTATTTTTCCTTTACTAATTTTAATATTTTAAGTCATTGCATTCATGCTTCTAAATGACTTACTTAAGGAAAAATAAATGGAAAATAGAATTTTGAAATAAAATAAATGCAAAACCTTGAGAAATATAAATTATACTCATTTTTCAACAAATAATCAAATGCAAATACAAATTATAAAAGCAAAATCTGATTTTATATATTATTTATAATCATCCAAAATTAAAAAATATAATTCTACAAATAAAATTAATTTAATTCAAGAACATATGTGATATACCGTCAATAGCTTTTGTCAGAATTATATATGATGTAAAGCGGTTATTTTAAACTTATCTGTGAATACTGTATAGAAATGTTAAAAAGCAATTTATTTTGTGAAGAAAGGAATATAAACGAAATATATAGAAATATACACTCACACATATAAATTTTATATATGAATGTATACATATTTACAATTGTGTTCATCTTTTTATTTATTAATGTTCTCCCGATTGCAAAATCTGTTCTATCAGTCCATGCGATTTTTGTGCTAAAATTTTTCCTTGCGCTTGTCAATAACTGAGGTTTGCAGCTACGTTCGGCAGAAAACTCCGAAAAAATTTAAGATGGCCAGAAAAAGTAGTTCTTTAATCGTTTTAGGTTGCGAGTAGGGTGTGGTCAAGAAGGGGCTTAAGTGTTTCATGAAACTAAATGCCCTAAAAAGGAAATTTCAGGTACTCCGAAATTGCATTTTGAGATGTTAATTGTTGACCCACATTCACTGAATTTCTGAAGTATGATCCGTACATTGCATGAGTTTTATGTTATTCATTTTTACTAAAAATTAATATATCATCTAGTTGAACAAAACCAAAAGCGAATTCAATCAGCATTTTATTCATGATTCCTTGAAAAATTTAAATACGGAAACTTGGAAAGGCCAAAAGGAGTGTTCGATATGCAATGGCATAGGAAAATATGCCCACACAATATCAATTTTTGAAAAATATTAAAACCTTTGGGCGTTGGAAAAATCCTGTATATATGGTATGGGAAACCGGTCTGACATTACGCATGCATCGAGTTGGCGATAGACACCTACTGGACAAATGCAACCAGAAGTTTTTGTTACTAGATGCTGAGGGGAAGTCGGGGGTGATTTCGACTATCTAGATATACCGTACTCCATCATAAATTGTAATTCTCTTTTAATGGAATTAAATAGTTTTGGATTTAAACGTCTTTGTCTGCTGTGCACAAGAGGGCTGGTTGTCTCTGTGTAATGAACTGTATTGTGCTTCACAAATGTAATCTTTGGAGAAATATTTCATTAATCGTGGAAACTGCAAACATTTTATGGTAAGGGGAGCCTCTAGAAATAATACACTTAATTGAAACATGGTCGGTTGAGTTCGATAAAGTTCTAGTCTGTGCACGAGTTTAGTGATATTATCTAATACGTGGCGTTTTAAATCTATTAGTAGACCAAAATTCTTTAAAAAATCATCTCCAAGTATTGGCAAAGGGACATATGCAATAAGAAATTTCCAGCTAAACCAGCATCTTAATCCTAAATCGAAATTTAACAATTTTGTTCCATAAGCGTTATTGGCTGCATATAATTCTAGACCAAATCTCGGATGATAAAATTCGCTGTTATTTACTGTCGGGCGTCGATGTGGTGTTTTATATTGCCTCACACGTAATGGTTTCTCTTAGTGTTGCCTTTCAGCGGCAAGCTAGAAACATTTGCCTCAATTTGGGATTGGCCGGCGACAGCCGTATAGCAAACTGTTTGTTAGATATTACTTCGGTGATTCTATTTGCCACATATTTTTTGCGAGATTTTCGAATGGTTCTGTGCTCACATAGAGACTTCGGAATATCCGCTGGCAGGTGCTGAAAACAAAATCATCCGAGTTGAAAGTTGAATCATCCGAGTCCGCAAATGAAAATGTTGCGCGCAATTGGAAGATAAACAAAGTGTGAAAACTTGGTAATTGACGAAAATCATTAGTTTGGTTTGGTTTGTCGCTCCACAGTCATTTTTTGCACACGAGGGCTAATTATACCGGGACCTACGGTTTAAAGCGGATTCCGAGCCACTACTAACATCCATGCCCAAGGTGGGATTCGAACCCTCGAACTGAAGGGAAAATCAATAGACTGATCAAAATCAATTGCTCCAGTGTGGCAATGCAAACCCAATAAAAACGCTCACCATTACTAATCCCATGGGAAATAAAAGACCACTAATTGGGTAGCTTGACTTGGTAGAAAAGGATTTTAATCTGATGAATAAAGGGGCCACGCTATGGGTAGAATGGCAACGACGGGCGGCCTTGGCTTAATCAGGCTGTAGTGCCTTAGAAGAGAAGAATTGATGAAAATATTAGCTTCTTAGTTTTATTAAATTATTGGCTCAGTACGTGTTCAATACTATAAAACAAAAAATATATAAAAGTACACAAACAGTTATATATATACATTCTAAAGCTTCAAGCTTTAAACCATAATTTTAGAAATCTTCATTTTTAAAGAAAAAATTAATGTTATAAAAATTTTGATTTAAAATTTTTTCACTTGCTGGTGAAATTAACTTTACTTGGATCCCTTCCTTACAAAGAAAAGAAGGAATAAGACAAAGTAATGATGTGAATATACTGATTAAATTTCCTAATATAAATTTTTGTCAATTTCATTTCCTAAAAATCACTTAAATGTGTTAATATCATTACAAAGATCATAAGATTCTTTCTTAATATATGAAACAGCGTAAAAGAAAGGTGTTATTGAGACTTTGGAAACATAATATACGGTGTATTACTTTTGAAAAACTGAAAATATTATGTCTCTATTACTTAAAAAAGATGTATATAAATGGGATATAAATACCTTTGTTTTAAAGGAGTTAAATTTTATTGAAGCTATTTACCTTCATAATGCCATATAATGATTTTCTAATAAGATAATAGTACTTCAAATTACCCTTATTGTTTCAATGTGTATTGCTAGTTTGTGAACATTCGTTCAGTACATTAAAATTATTCCTGACAGTTTTAAGTCCAACCATGGGATAAGCTCATTTAAATGATTTAGCATTTTTAAGCGTTAGAACGAAAAAAAAAAAAAAAAAATTGACAATGATGAAGTCATTGATCAATTCGCTTCTTCAAAAGTAAGGGAAATGTAAGCAGTATAATTAAACTATCAAATTTTCTTGCTGTTAAAATAACATTTACTCTTATATCTGTAATATGTATATATTAACAACACCCCTTGCTTAAAAATTTTGTTTTTTCAATTTGTAATTAGGATCATTTTTTTTTAATTAATTACAAATTACCACACACAAATCCGATTGATTTTGAATTGTGTCCAATAGAATAATCGAAGTTTTAGTTTTGATTTTTTTTAAATAGATTTTTTCTCTCCCTAATTTTAGTATAGCTTGATTCTTTAAAATAATCTACAGATTTTAAAGTGGGTACTTCATTATTTTGTTATTTGTATTACATTCGTATTACGAGTTTTTCCTGCATATGCAACTGCTTATTTTGAAAACTGGGAATTTTATCCGCACCCCAGACATGCCATTACCCTCTATAGCTAAGAAAGCCAGACCACTCTTGTGACGTCATCAGGCCGTGGCTGATATCAACCGAGTTCGTTTACGAACAAAATATTGCGAAGAAACTAATTTTATGTTGTTTAAAAGATCCTAGCAATAAATTTTAGATTTAAATTAATTCTGATATTATTTCTATAAAAAATATTAAAAAATTAACAGCATCTATATCAGAAATTTACTCAAGTATAACTTTAATTGTGAATAACAAACTTTCTAATCCTATTAATATCCTATTTAATGCAGAATTTTTAATTAATCCTATTTAATGCAGAATTTTTAATTATGTGTATATATATACATACACACATATATGTATATGCATACATACATACATACATATATATAAACACACACACATAACTGATAATTCGTGTGAATTTTTTTTTTAAATCCGGGTGTTACGTTTCATTCTAAAATAAAATTAGCAACGTAATCTATTAAGAATTAAAAATATTTCTTAAAAATCTTTTAAATGCACTACATATGATTAATTCATTAGCAAAACATATTCCATATGTATTGATAGATTTAGAGCATTTAATGGGTGATGTAGCGCCCCATATCTTCAGCACCACCCATGACGTCATCACCAAGGAAGTCAGTCCCTCTCCAGCAACCGTAGGAATGAGACGTATATCCATATGACTCTCATGTTTACCCTATTCCCTTTAACTTTATGTGTTTAGATGTAATTTTGTTTTATTTGTAGTATATGTATCTGTGTTGTGCTCAAATTGTACCCTTAATTGTAATAAATTATTTTGAGCTATTTAAGGAACTTATTTCTTTGTTCCTATTAAAACCAGATAAGTGCTACAATATAAAATAATGGCTGCCCAACGTGAGGCCCGAGTTAGAGTTTCTTTTTCGCTAAAAATTCTACCCAGAATTAAATCTTGCTGTTGGAGGGGAACTCAAAATTTTACAGGTTACCTCCTGATGTGTTGTGTGTTATGGATTAATGTAAAATATAATCTCATCCGAGATTGAGTGTCTTTTTGTTGTTCAACTGGGAGTGGAGTGTCTCCTTCATTTGGATTATCCAGTTTTGATTTATGAATTCGAGATAAGTTTTTGTTACTGTTTTATATTTCTAATATTTCCTAATTAATTGTGAAGAATTACAATTAAGGAAGTAATTAATGAGTGTTAATGTTTAAGCAGTTATGAATATAAACTGTATAAAAAGTTTCTTTATAAGTTGTTGTGTTTCGATAAAAGTGTTATTTTATGTTCTTGAATTTAGAACAGTATTAATATTTCTATGAGTATAGTTATTTGTTTGATTTGGTAGATATGTTTCATATCTTATTAAATGCTTAAAATTTAGTAGAATATTGAGTTAAAAAGAAACATTTATTTTATTATTATATTTGAAGTATTATAGTATGTGTGCGTGAATTATATTTTAAGAAAATTATGAACAATAAGTAAAATATTTGTTACTTTTTGAATATTATATATTTCTTATATATTATATTTCTTAATTCTGAATATTTGAAGATAACAATCTTTACGGTGAGATAGTGTTTTAAAATTGAGTAGCTAACAGAATTTAAAATGTCTGATGACTGTGCGTTTTTCATGTGATGATACTTTTGTTTTGATTTAAAACATGAAACAAGGCGCTGCAAACGACCGTTGTTATTGTTTTATAAATGCCTCTGTCTAGCCGCTCAATATCTATGAATGCTATGAGAGTTCAGTATATATTAATGCTTATTTTTATATTATTTCTTCCTCATTCACTTTCTGTTTGGAATTTTGTGTTTTAATCTTTTAGTAAGTGGTTTCATTGAATAAAGAATGAAAATATATTGTTTTTCATGTATATTTAAGGTTATATATTAAGATAACAAAATAATATATTATTAATATTTTGGTAAAAGGAATCAGAATAGATATTTTAGGAAATTGAGGAAATTTAAAGAAATAAAATTTAATAGAAAATTTTGTTATTTATATATAAAATATTCTTTGAATGCATATGATTAAGTTATCTTTATTAATATATTTTGATTTATTGAATGTTGGAATTGAAGTATTGATAAAATATAATTTATAAACAAAGGTACATTGAGTGATTATTGGTAATTGTAAAACGATAGTATAGAGTTTTAAATGAAAGAAAATAAAAAAGTTTCATGATAGAATTTTGAAATGTTTTGTTTCTGGTTTTGTTTGAATTGAAATATAAAATAAGAGCGAATCTTTATAAATTTAGTAAGATTAATATAATAAAATTGATTTGATTATTTTATAATGGTGAATATTATATGATTATTTCGGGTTTATTTGATTTGATTATTTTATTATGGTGAATATCATATGAATATTTCAGGTTTATTTACAATAATTAAAGAGTTCATTTTATTTGCAATTAATGTTTGAATAAATAGTAATAAGTTACATTTCATATATATTTAGAGTTATAAAAGATTTATATTTTAACATAATCTGGTACTTAAGACTGATGTTGTTTAAATTTCTGTTTTAACTAAAATAAAACACTTGCAAAAATGTCATTCTTGGGAAAGGGAAAAGGAGGATCTGAGAAACTCCTGCCACAGAAATGGGGCTAGGGGTAGCAGATGATCTGAAAGTAATTCAACTGAAAGATATCATAACCAAATCAAAAGATTATGATGAAGAGTTGGTGAAAAATATGCTAACTAATATAATAGAGGAACGGCTTGAAAAAGAAAACAAGCTGAATGCGAAAGAATTGCCAAAGAAAAAGAACTATGCATTGAAAAAGAGAGAGCGTAGAGTTGCAACGCTTAAAACTTCAAGTGGAAGCTCAGAAGGTACTTTCTCCACAGATCCATCCAGTGAAACAGAGAAAACAAACTGGGATCTGAATCGAATTCTCCCAAAATTTAATCCCAATAAAGATGAAATCGACTTTTATCTGACAGTATTTGAACGTCAATTAAAATTAGTGAATATACCTGAGATGAATTGATGCTGTACTTGATAGGCTCATTGCCAGCCGAAATAAATCAATTAATTGCTAGAGAAAATGAAGAGGACGTTAAAGACTACTCAAAGGCGAAAGAGATGCTCTTGAAGCGTTTTAGACTTACTTCAGATAAGTTTCGGCAGATGTTCTCGCAACATAGAAAAAGTGCAGAAGTAACATGGAAAGACTTCTATTTTGAAATTAAATCGTATTTTCGAAGGATGGGTAAAAGAATTAAATATCGTCACTTTGAGAAATTGCAAGACTTAATTATAGCTGACCAGTTAAAGAAAAGAACACTTCCAGAGGTTAGAGAACATTTTGTTGATCAATGGTCAGAGCTGAATGATCCTTTAGAACTTGCAGAAAAGCTTGACAGTTATGAAAATGTAAGACTGGGAATGAAGAAAATTCACCTATCTTTGCTAAGAAGCCAAACTTCAAAGACTATGTTAAATCTGCTTCAGAGAGAGAAACTATAAGCTTCCTATTTCTAGGAAAATGACAAAATTAAATATTCCAATTATGAAAGTCCAAAATTTACTAAAGACAAGCCAGAAAGAAGAATTTCTGTTCATTGCTATGGATGTGGTAATCCTGGTTTTATTCAGTCTAAGTGTCCAAAGTGCAACAAATTAAAAGAAGAGGCTAAAACAATTGTTAATGGTGTAAAGTTGTATACTGCACAATCTTCAGATTCATTGTCCAGCTCAATTTTTTAACTGTTTGTGGTGAAAAAGCAGCTTTTTGTGCCGACACTGGTGCATCAAATTCCATTATGGAGAGAAAGTTTATAGTTTATTGAAAAAGAAAGGTTTCAAATTTCAAAAGAAGAATATTACAATGGTACTTGCTGATGGAAAAGAAAGAAATGTCCCAGCTTTGTCAACAGTCGTAAATCTTAATGTAGAGGGAAAGAAAGTTCGTATGAAATTTATTGCATTACCAAACGCTAGAGGCAATAGAACATTGCTTGGCACTGACTTTCTCCAGGCTGCTGGAATTGTGCTTAACATCCAGAATGGCACTGGCATTTTAGTGAATATCCACACAGACATTACCCATTTTATCGTGAACCATCCGAAACCGTAAGTACTGCAAAGTAATAATGTCGCAGAAATTAACTTCCTGATATGCCTGCTGAAATTTCAGAAACCTCTAATTCCGTGAAATTGAGGAATGATGAAGGAAAACATTTGACAAGAGAACAACGAAACAAATTAAATTCATTGCTGGAAGAATTTGAAAATAACTTCAAGCCAGGAGAGCCTACTCTCTTTATTGAACATAGAATACAGACTGGAAATAGCCTACCTGTTGCTGAACCACCATATAGAATGACGCCTGCAAAGAAAGAGTTGTTGAAGAAAGAGCTAGATTCTCTTACTAACAGAAGGAATAATTGAGGAATGTGAGTCTCCTTATGCAAGTCCTGTGGTATTAGTACCTAAACCAAACGGTACCATTAGATTGTGTGTTGATTACCGCAAGTTAAACTCAACGACTATTCCGGATAACTATCCACTACCTAGAATGGATGATTTATTGACTGAGGCCAAGTCGACGAAATACATGTCTACGATAGATTTAAGATCTGGTTATCATCAGGTCAAAGTTCATGAATCAGACCAAGAGAAGACAGCCTTCATCTGTCCATTTGGAACTTTTAAATTTTTACGTATGCCTTTTTTGGGTTGCGCAACGCACCCGCAACTTTTCAACGTCTCATTGATAAATTTAGATCTGGTCTCAAAGATGTTTTTGCATTGTCATACCTTTGATGATATCATTATCTTATCAGAAACTTTTGATGAACATTTATCAGATTTACGAAAAGTGTTTGAAAGACTTTCTATATTTAAGCTCAATGCCAATAGAAGCAAGTGCAATTTTTCTTGTGACAGAGTGAAGTATTTAGGTCATTGGATAACTGAAAAAGGTGTAGAAGTAGATGCTGACAAAGTATCCATTATTCAAAAATTCCAACACCAAAATGTGTTAAAGAAGTTCAGTCCTCCTCTACAGACTTGTTCCTGGTTCCGGAGATATGTTCCCTATTTTTTCTGAAGTTGTTAGACCCTTAGTGACTTAACTAAAAAGAATAAACAATGGACATGGGGTGATACAGAGCAGAAAGCATTTGAAGAGTTAAAAGACGGCTGATTTCACCACCTGTGTTGTCTCAGCCAGATGGATCTAAACCATTCCTCATAAGAACTGATGCGAGTAATTACGTTTCTAGGAGCAGTCCTTATCCAAGGAGAAAGACCGGAAGAACATGTGATTGAATATGCCAGTCGATTGCTCAGTTGGGCAGAAAGAAATTATTCAACTACCGAAAAAGAAGCACTAGCGGTAGTATGGGCTCTTGAGAAGTTCCGTGGCTATGTGGAAAATCAAGAAATCATTATTGCATCAGATCACCAACCCTTGAAGTGGCTTATGAGTATTAAATCGCCATCCGGACGCTTAGCTCGATGGGCTCTTTCAAATCCAGTCATATCATCCGAAAATACTTTACACTCCAGGAAAATCTAATGTAATTGCAGATCTTCTGTCTAGACCATTTGATACAGAGGACAAATTTGTTTGTAACTTCAACACTATTTCCATAGATTTACCATCCCGGAAATCTAAAGACATTCGCGAAGAACAACTGAAGGACGAGGATGTAAGAAAGATCATAGACTGCTTTGAAAGTGGACGGAAAGATGAAAATTATGTAAATTGGACTAGTAGAGGTTATCTCATGAATCAGGAATACTGTATCGATATTCGCCTGAAACAGAGTCAGAAGAAGCACAGTTAGTTGTCCTTGTCACGAGCGAGAACGTGTCCTACAGCAATATCATGATTCTCCCACGGCAGGACATTGTGGAGCTGAGAATACGTATCATAAAATTGCTTCTAGATATTTCTTTTCCTGGTATGAGAAAGTTTATCGCCGAATACGTGAAAGATTGTGCTGAATGTAATCGGTACAAATCTAACAACCAGAAACCTGCTGGATTACTCAGAACGCCTATTTACTCAATAAAGATTTGAGACGCTGGCAATAGACTTGTTTGGTCCTCTTCCAGAGACCCCAGCTGGAAAAAATGGATTTTTCTTGTTGAAGATACAAGTACAAGATGGGTCGAACTTTTGCCCTAAAAGATGCCACAGCTATCAATTGCTCTAAAATATTGATAGAAGAAGTCTTCTACGCTATGGCTTACCTAGAAGACTAATCAGCGACAACGGTGTACAATTTGTCAGTGCTGTAATGCAACAAACTTGTAAGATCCTAGATATTAAGCAAGATCTTATACCTTTATACCATCCTCAAGCAAATCCTGCTGAACGTAAAAAATCGAGATCTAAAACCCAAATTAGCAATTCTAGTTGGTGACTCACATGATACTTGGGAGGACAAACTACCCATGATACGTTTTGCTTTAAACACCGCAAAATGTGATTCTACAGGTCATACGGCAGTTTACCTTCAGTTCGAAGAGAACTTCGAACCACAGACGATGTCAATCATGATATTAGAGCTGTCATTGATAACGATAACTTCGTCGCAGAGATAACACCTTACTTAAAAAGAATTTGCACGATTTACACCCATAATTAGAGAACGTATAGAGCAAAAGCAAGATGCTAGAAAGGAGTACTTTGACAAGAAGCACAGACCTGTTTATTATCAACCAGGTGATAAAGTTTGGATCACTTTACATCCCGTGAGCAAGTCCAAAACCAAAACAAGTAAAAATTCATGCCTCAAGCGTGAAGGACCTTATATTATATTAACGAATAAATCCCCAAATACATATGATGTTGCAGATCCTGCTGCCCCTGATCAAGTACTCGGTACTTACCATACCAGTATGTTGAAGCATTATCAACAATCCTCTAGAGATAAAGGGCCAGTGTATCCATTGAAAAGTAGAGGAAGACCCCGTAGACAACCTCAACCTTAACCTCAATCCTGTCTCCTTGCCGGGACGTCGGCGGAGCCAGAGGGGGAGTCTGTAGCGCCCCATATCTTCAGCACCACCCATGACGTCATCACCAAGGAAGTCAGTCCCTCTCCAGCAACCGTAGGAATGAGACGTATATCCATATGACTCTCATGTTTACCCTATTCCCTTTAACTTTATGTGTTTAGATGTAATTTTGTTTTATTTGTAGTATATGTATCTGTGTTGTGCTCAAATTGTACCCTTAATTGTAATAAATTATTTTGAGCTATTTAAGGAACTTATTTCTTTGTTCCTATTAAACCAGATAAGTGCTACAGTGATAAATATTTTGTATAATTGAAATGGAAATGACAGCAAAGTAGAAAATAATTTATTATAATCATACTTTTTTATATTTCTTCTAAAACAATACATAAATTTAATTTGAAAAACAAACAGTAACAATTTCTTTAAAAAATGATGTAAGTTTGGCATTTTGAAATGTTAGACATACACTGACTAAGGAATATATATAAACAAAATTTCGCACAATAATTTTGCAAATCAGAACACAAATACATTAATATATATTAGAACAAAATTAAATTATGTACATAATTATTAGTTTTATTTAATTTATTTTGATGCATTGCTGACAATGGATAAAAATAAACTCTTTGAATAAACTTATTTTTATATAAATTATTTTAGTTTTAAAAGAAGAGATAAATATATTGGATACAATTTCTGATACAAATTACATTAAAATATTTTTTCAGAATTAAAAGTTTGAATTTTTCTTTTTTTAGATTGAGCATTAATCACTATAAAGTCCTTTTTATTTATTTATTATTATTTTTTTGCAATAATTTTTAAGAAATATATTTATACATGAATTTGAATTTAACTATGAAGAGTTTTACTTCTTCAGCAGCATGTCCATTTTCAAATGTTTCAAAAGTTAGGTAAATTTTACATTCATTCATAATCCTAATTACTAAAAATGCATGTGCTTCTATGTTTAGAACAAAAGACAAGTAATGTAACCTTTTAAAAAAAAAGCTGCTCCTTTACAAAACACAAAACTTTTCTCTGCATTTAATTTACAGTATTTTCTGACAAACAAAAACATCATAGATATCTGTTTCATAATCCTCATAATTTTTATTTAATTGATTTTTTTTTTTTTTTTTTTTTTTTTTTTTATTCTAAATCACTCTTTTTACTTTGAACGATTGCTTCATACTGTTGAGTATTTTCACATGTTTGTGATTTAATTGAGGGATCCTCTTGATGACATCTCTATTTGTTAAATATTTTGGGTATTTATTAAAGATACAAGGTACAACATTGGGATGTAATTTTTGAATATTGTAGGATTACGACTAATTCTATTACCATTTATCGCATCGAAAGTTTCACTAGTTCTTAAAATGTCACTTGGTTTGAAATGCAGTTTTCACACCTAGAAGTAAAATTTAAATTAAGAAAGCTGATATAACATGCAACAAAATAATATCAATTTTTCTTTACTAATAACAGACTTTTTATTTGATATAATTTTTAAGATGCATTCTGAAATCGATTTCGAAATAGTTTAGAGTTAATCTATGATAACAGTTTTTTTTATCTCAAATATTTTATTATTATTAATAAATTATTATTTGATAAAATTATTATTTTATTTTTCTATGAAAACTTATAAATTTGAAGGATATGATTTTACGCGTAACAAATTTAAAAAATATTCCATAGGAACATACATATATACATACACACATATATATATATACATATGTATGTGTGTGTGTACAAGGTTAATTTCCTACTTTTTTAAATTTTTTTTGTATAATTTTAATTTCTTTTATTATTTTTTCTTGTTAGTAAATATGGGTTAATACAAATTGTTTAATGTGCATTAATAATTTATGCATGTTTGGTATTGTTT
The DNA here is from genome assembly GCA_030067965.1 of Latrodectus elegans. Lineage (NCBI taxonomy): Eukaryota > Metazoa > Arthropoda > Arachnida > Araneae > Theridiidae > Latrodectus > Latrodectus elegans. The sequence goes on along the minus strand of CM057813.1, from coordinate 18,272,324 downwards.
ACTGATGCATGTTTGGTGAGGAGACTATTGATAGTATCTTAGCAATTCATAATTTTCCCTCCGCTATGAGGCACTCATTACATTTTATTTTTGGTTTTCTTGGAACATTTCCGAAATGAGGAACATTTTGTCTTCCTTGCCAATTTTTAATGCGCCGTATGGCTTCTGGTATATTAATACCAGAGAAGACTTCTCTAATTTCTTTTAATAAGGCGAATAGTTCACTTCTTTCGGATTTAGTTGCTCCATTATTTGGAGCGATCTGCTCTTTAGGGCGGTTGACTGCATCAGGTGCCACACTAGGCGGGGGGGAGCTCTGTACGACCAGCTGCCACTTGAGCATAGAATATTTCCTCCCTGACAAAATTTTATTTTTTGAGGTTGCTCAACTTTAGGGAATTTAAGACATCCCCTATAGATGACAGGGTCGATTACAGCACACAGGTTGCTGTGCCCTCTTATGCTTAGAGCATTCCCTGGTATTGTGCTGTTCTGCACACAACGGGGTGCCATATGGCAGACTTGGCTCGAGTGGTGGAATCGTTGACAATTAAAGCATTGTATAATTGTTTTTGGGATTCTATAGAGCTCAGTTTTGATGCCTGAAATATGGCATAAGGTCTCTATTATAAATTTTCTTAATATCCATAATTTCGTACAATTGGACGAGAAATAGGGGGATGAGCTTATTGGTTCACCGACTCGTTATCTGACTAATTTTGTGGATTTTAAATCCTATAGTTTCCAAATCAGGAGCGATGTCTTCGCATTTCATAGACATAGGGAGATTTATAATTACGAATTTTTTAGGCTTTTCGTTTTTGCCTCTCAGCAGTATGTACTCATACTGGTGAGCTTCGGGAGGAATCTCGTGATTTCCCTGTGTTCGTTAGGCTTTTTGGGATTATCTTCAGATTCTCGTCAGAGCTCCTGGACTCAATATTTCTATTTACTTCTCTTTTTATTTTTTCCATAACAGTGCAGTGGCTTTCGCCACAACGCTCAATTATAGGAGGGACTTTGATGGAAATTTCAGTGGCACTGAAAGAGCTCAGGTGGTCCCTGAGAATATGGACGAACAGTCCATATTCTCAGGGACCTCCTTCATTGGGTGGAGCCCATGAAAAGTGTTGGAAATAGCTACGGGGGTTGTATTGGCATTCTCAATCGTAGCTTTCGCTGTTTTTCTAGGGAAAATAAAAGCATCTTCACCTTTCATAATTCTTTTTTTAATAGTTTTATTTGATTTCCTTTATCTTTCCTACGGCAACATAAGCCGTGTTTATATCATTATTCTCAAGTAACAATTCCTTATCAGAATGGGGGATAGTGGTGAGGGGGCGGCTATATCAGAATCAAGACTATAGTTACTTGCTCATGTTGTCTTTATAGTTTCTCTGAAGGCGATATTCTTTTCATGGGCTTCTCGCAAGGCGATTTGCTCATCAGTTTCTTCTAAAGCTGATTGTGGAAAGTTCTTTGTGGGATCAGCTGTGAGCTGTCCCCTGAGCTCTTTCATCAAATCCAGAGTACTCAGACTCTGCATATAGTCCAAGCTTTCCGGTTTGGATTTTCACCAGTAGCTTTCTTATCCATAATAAGTCCAGTCGTCAATTTATAGTTCAGGCCGGGAATCAAGTACAATTAGGAGCAATGAAAATTGCTTTTTTTGTTCGAACTGAAGTAGTCTTGGATCGCGTCAGTCGAAGGAGTCAGTGCGATGAGTCAGCTAGGTCAGAACTCAGTGAAAGTAAGTCCGTTCAGAACGGCTGCTTGAGCCGGGAAAGAAGTCAGAATGGCCTTATCAGATAGCTTACAAAAATTTAATATTGTTTTCATTTCTGTATATAATTGATTTTATTTTATGCATGAATACATACGCTACTTTCCTGCCGAATTTTATGTCAATCAAAGCAGTATTTGCTGGGTTTTTTTTTTTTCATTTAACATTTTCTTGTTTAATTTTTGGAAGTGAATGTATTAGAAATTGAATTTTATTGTAGGTGTTGTGCAGTTGCTATAGTTTAGAAATCCGATATATTTTAAAATATATGTTGTGAGAAGCTGACCAAAATTTGAAACTTGTTGAGATATAACATCGAATATCAAGGCAAGTGTGTATATTATCTTTTAGGTCTGTGCGTAGAGCTGACATGAGTTGAAAGTGTTCCTTTAAAATTAAAGTTGAAATAAAACAAATGTTAAAAGTATGTTATAGCTTTCCTCAGTTTTTTCGTTTATGGCAATCAATGCTTGCCTAATATATGGCTTTGAGTCCTATAGAATAATTCATCATCTCACTTCATGCGTATTCAATTATTGGTCAAATTATATCTAACGGTACGTGCATCATATTATACAAGAAACGCATGTTGAATGGAATTCAGTGAAATATTTTTAGCGTAACAATATAGAGAAAACATCAGTTTTCGTGTGAGAGAAAAAGTTAAACATGAGTTTCTACATTTATTTTTCATGCTCATTGTTCGAAAGCTATTTTTACTGGAATTATTTAGTTGAAAGCTTATTGATTAATTTTTCTCTCTATGATCTCTTATTGAACATTTAAAGCTAATTCAATTGGTTTTCTAAGTTCAAAATATTCAAAAGCACTGTGAGCAAACATACCCGAGGTATAATAACATTTAAAAATCTTTCCACTGAAAATTCTTAAATAAGTGTTTCATGTTTAACACAAAAATACACTAATCAGGGACTAATAATAATTGCATTAATCATAATTTACTAATCACACACACACATAATTTTGTGATATTTGAATATTGAATAGAATAAATGATATGTGTGCTCTAGAGTTTGCTCAAACTTCAGTTATTGATTTTATATTTTATTATTGGCTATACATTTAAAATAACTATGCAAGTTATTCAGCATATTCTTTAAAATCCGTAATCAGTAATGATTTGATTTTAAAAATCAAGTAAGTAATTCAAGTCAGTAATTTTCAAAAATTATGCACTAACTTCCTTTATCTACATTCTAAAGATAATTTTAAAGCACATAAAGAACATGAACTGTGAACTACGAAATTGTACGCTAAAATTCAAACCTCTAACCATTCATCTTCCGACTCCGACCACTGAGAACAAGAATGGATTTTTAAAGTTGATGTTAATGATAGAATCACAAGGTTTATTTTTAATTTTTTATTGATCATACAAATGAAATAAATCAGTGTATATATATATATATATATATATATATATATATATATATATATATATATAAGCACTAGAAATACAAATTAATCATGAAATTACCAGAACACTGTCAAATTCTTTGCTCTTTGTAATTGATGGCTATTTCTTAATACATTTCTTACCTAGAATGCTTAGTTCTTCTTTTAAGAGGTTTTTTTTTTAAAATATTTTGCTATGGTTACTGACCATACTGTACTTTATGTCATTTCTTCGAATATTATTTAGTCCTTATAAATACTTACATGATCCAAAGAGATCAAATTTTGAAATCATAAGAGAACCCAACTTGGGTCTAAAACTAGCAGTGCAATAAGGCAATTTTTAGAAATCAAAAGCCAACACGTCTCTCAAAAATGAAAAAATTCAGCTGAACAATTCTTCGAAAATTCCATTTTATTGAACAGAAATGTTTATTCAATATACGACTATGTTAAAATGAGTCCCTCACATAACATTTGTAGATAATTTCTTACCTTTTATTTCATTTGTTAGAAAAAAATTTTTAAAATTTTTCAAAAAATATTTAAACTTATATATTATTTAGAAAAATAAAATGAAAAATAAATTATTTCTTTATATTTAATATGGGAATGTAAGTCATCAACATGCTTTTAAAATAGCCTAAATATAAAGCACCATAAGTTGTTTGTACCTATTTTACTCAGAAAGTAAATTTATGTGCATATATTGTACAAACGAATGAATTTCTCTGGTAAATTTTAACATTAATGAATATTACACAAATAACATGCAAAATATTTATGTGTCCAGATTTTCATATGGCTATCATGCATACCAGCAATTTAAAATTAGCCTATGTTATAAAGTCAAAGCTTAAATCATTCACACATACATGCATCCACACACGATATATATATATATATATATATATATATATATATATATATATATATATTATTTATTACACTTACAGTGCAGGTGTTTTTTTATTTTTCAATTCATTTTCATTTCTAGTTGTTAAAATGCTGATTCATTTTAATGAATATTGTTTATACCGAAATAGTTTCCTTTCTCGTGCAAAATTTTTAAATGATGTTAGTTAAAATGAAAGTGTTAGGAAGAATTTCCGTATACACAATTTCATTTTCAGTCTTATTTTTAAAAGCTATTATTAAAGTTATTAGTTATGTATAAAATCTTATTATATAGTTAAACTGACACCTTGATTCGGCGTTCCTTTTCATAATGTTTAATAGTAGAGAAATTAACAGAGTATTTTACTATAAATTACTATTTTGTCATTTAATGAAAAACCTGAAAACGCAATATTTTCAATTTTATAAAAACAATGTTTGTACTTGTATGTAATTCAATGCAATTATGTGGGCTCACACAGATCAATTGCATTTCTGTAGATTTATGATTTTATAAGTCATTCGAGCATTGCACAGTTAAGCTTAAAATACCTTACGTAAAATAAAACTCTGTTCATAATAAAAATGGATAGTTATAAAAATTTAATAAAAATGTAATCATAAATAAAATTTAATCCTAACCATAACTGAATAAAGTAATCAAAATTAAAATTTTAAATACCATAAATAAGGATTAAAATGCATGATTAGCTACATTTTAAAGGATTAAGGATCATAAACAATATTAAGTAGCATAAAATGTGTGAGAAAATAATGATAGATTAGGAAATGTTTTAAAATTTCTTTAAAATATTTTGTTTTGAAATATTAGTCTAAACGTAACATTTATGTTCTACATTATATCAATTGTTTCACAAAAATAAAAATTTATTATTTTTTTAATAAGTTTATAAATGAAGTAATGTTGTTTTCTAAATTATGACATCAATTTAAGGATAGTATCTAAAATCCATTTAAATACACGTCATTCAAATCTGTTTATAAGTTTATTCTATAAAGAGATTTTTTATTAAGATAAATCATAACTTTTTTAGGACTTTGGATACCAAAGGAAAATTAAATACCTTGATTTCGAAGCATTATTTTCCGTGTCTTTTCTCCAATAATGTATAAAACTTGCAATTAAAAATGTTTCTGTCATTTTTCTCAGCTGAAAAATATTTCGGATTATTTATAGATTTTCAGGGGTAAAATTAAATTAATTTAAAATGCGTTTCAATTATACAAAATTTAATAATAATTAATTAAACATTTTTAATTCTTGAAATCTTGTTTCAAAAGTCAAATTCAATTATCAAAAATCGATTACAAAAGCAAAAATCAAATTTCATTAAATCTAAATTTTATGCTAATAATCTAATAAATAAAGTCGATATATTATTTATTAGATTATTATCATAAAATGTAGTTTTATTCTAATAACATGAAAAATACAATTCACACAAGCACAAGTATTTTGCACATTTGTATTTTGTTCATACATTTCTATCCCTGCGCTACACAAAATCAATGATATTATTAAAAAAAAAAAATATCAAGCGTAATTTATTATCTTACACAAGTGTTATATAAATATGAAGCACATTTTTAAGAAAAGCTTTAAATCAGAAAACATTTCCGTAAGCAGTAAAATATAAAATAATTTAAAGAGTACATTTGTGTAATTGTTTTCATTTGACTAAATATAATTATTTCCATATTTTTCTTTCGAAATAGTTTTTTTCAGTAATATATTTATATTTCAATATATTACTTTATTGTTAATTATTTTTATTGAACTTTTTATACATTACTTTTCAGTAATATATATAGAATTCAATAAAAACAAACTATAAAATGTATTTATTAAAAGAGTAGTTTTATGTAATTGTTTTGATTTGACTAAATATAATTATTTCCATATTTTTCTTTTAAAAAATAGCTTTTTTCAGTAGTATATTAAATTTTTTGAAAAAAAAAATAAATTGTTGCAATTGTAATAAAATGAAGTCAATGCGTTCATTTGAAAAAATATCACGGCATGAATTAAGCAAACAATATTGAGTGTTGAAAGGAGGAGATATAAGATTTCAGTCATGGAAAAAATGAATAAATTGAACGAAAATTATTCATGAAATTTTAATGATTTCGTGATACTTAATAATTACTCAGTTTTAAATATCTTGGCAAAATGAGACACTTTTTTTATACATGAGAATAAAAGTGCGAATATGCTTTAATATTTAATTAGAGATAACGTCTGTAGGAGGAACTTTCAATGTTTAAGTAAAGAAATCGTCACTGAATTATTAATATCTAAAATGATTTATGTTCTTTTTATTTATGATGCAAGCAGTGCACATAAAATAATAATCTAAACTTTTCTTAGTTTGTGTCAGAATATCAAATTCTTAAAACTTTTTTAAGATTAAGTAGAAATTAATTAAACTAAATAATAAAAAGAAAATATATTTTTAAGTATTAATGTACTATTGAAAATAAAAGTAACTTTAACTAATTTAGATTAATTAAATATTCATTCATCTTTAGCAAAAAAATTTAGAAAAAAAAATTTAAATGTGAGAAAAAATGTCAAATGTATTAATTTAACGCTTATATTAAAATTTTTATTTGATACTGGAAATCCAAGCAAATAACTGTTTACCTTTGACATTAAAAAAAATTCCAATTTTTAGTAACAAACTACTTAAAATAAAATAATTAATGATTTAGTAGCTCAAAACAATACATTTATATTTTAAAAAAGTATCAGAAAAATTATTTTACAGAGCATAGTTTGTATTCAATTCATTCTTCAGATTTAAATTTGATAGATTTTATACAGTATCAAAAATATATTAAAATTCATATCAAGATTTCTAGACTTTTTGCATAAAAATAAATATTTTATTTCAGTTACAATTGTTAATATATTAACTGTTTTCTAGATATTTTAAAAGAATTTAAAATCAGATTTTAGTCAAACATTAAAGTAGGTCTTTTTATAACTTTAATTATAACTTGAGAATTAGTTGAATTGATTTATTTTAAGATATATTCACTCCATATTTTTAAATATTTATGAAACTAAAACCATTTATTCAATCATTAAAAGTTAAAAAATATTCTATTTTATCCAGTTTAAAGAAGTTCCAAATTTCAAGCTTTAATTACCTCCATATTTTCCTTTTGCGTTTCGTATAAAACACTTTACATATTGTAAAAAAAAATGTCTTTATTAGCATACAGAAATATGTAAACAGAGGGATATATATGTTTCAAATATTTTTTGCATCAATGTACTTTTTTTTCAACAGATTATTTAATACTTCAGATCAGACCAAATAAGTCAATTCAAAATCATAATAAATGATTATTATGATTGTACTTTGGCTTTATATCCAATAAGCAAAATATAAGTTGTTATAATTCTCAATATATACATGATATAAAAGTCAATACTATAAATAAATTTTTCCTGCAGAAGTGTCACGATTGAATTTTCAAAAAGAATTCTTATACTTATAGTACTCACTTTATTTTATTTCATACTAATAAATTCAATGCATTAAATATTAGTGCTGCCGACCTATAACTCAGTGGTTAGCGTTCCTGACTCCTGAGCTGTGAGTAAATTCTTCAAATCCCGGTTTGGGCATAGGCGTTACTTTCTCTCTGTGTTTCTCTGTCTTTTCTTCTGTGATGGTGCATGAATGTGGCCCACCCTATAAAAGAGGTTGTGGTGGTATGGTGTGGCTAATGCAATTCGCCTCCGTGACTTGGCTCACAGGTAACCGCTGAGCAATGACATACGAGCAGCAGTTTCTGGCAGTAATAAGCGAATGGTTAGTCACCCAAGTGCCCAATGTTATTACATAAACCTGTCATTGCATTTAAAACACTGAACAATCAATATAATTCATGATTAAGAAATTTTAGAATAAAACTTTAATAATAGATAACAAAATACTTTTGAAAATGTGATGCAGACTCCTAAAAGACACATTAAATATAAAATGTTATAGAATCTTTAATTTTATTTTTATCTAAATTTTTTAGAACTTCTTGAATAAACAATAGCATTCTTATAGGCAAATGACTCAAATTATTTTTAGATGACATTATGTAAGGAAGAAAACAAAACGAAAAGTTATTTATAGTTTAATTAACTGTTATTTTAGAGCAGAAAATTATCATCACTAACAACACAAAAAATTACACAAATCACATAAAATTTATCACTATAAAGTTAAAATTTTAACATGCAAAGAAATTTCTATTAAATTCTCCTAAAAAGAATAAACATGATAATATTTCAGTTAGTGATTAAATTAAGAACAAACAATTAATCTCATCCTTTCATTAAAAATGAATAAAAATGACAACGAAGTTACTTACATTAACATATAGAATTCAACAGTAAAAAAATTAAGAAATAATGTGGATAAGAGGATAAAAATTTGAAACTATAAAAAAGATTTGAGTTTTTAAAGAAAATGTTCATTAGATTGCAAAATATATATATCTCTGCTTTTTCTAGAGATAAAAGTAAAACAATCTTGATAAATATTATTTATATAATATTTATTTATAATTTTAAGTTTAGAAATAAAACAATCTTGATAAATATTCTTCATGATGAATCACATGTTTCAAATCAAAATAATATTTATTTGATACATGCGACTCGTCATGACGAATTTCATTCCTGTATAAACCGATTTAAGATAGTTTTATGATCAGACAAAACAGTTTTCTCGCTAATAAAAAAAGTATGAAGCGAAATTTGGGATGTATTCATGCAAACACGTAATGATGATCATCTCTTTCCAATTGAAAATCATAGAGGTAAATCTGTTATCATATGAGAATCCCAATTTGGATATTCTGTAAGTCTGACAGTAGGGCTACTGCCTACCTGAATAAACGGATCAAGAATCAAAAATAAAGTCTGTTTTTAGATAAAAAAAATTAAATATTAATAAAATCTTTACTTCATACAGGATACAGGTTTTTTCAGAATCAATGATCCGATTCATGCAATAGAACTTATCAAATCATGGTTTCATGAACACATGCAAGAAATAAAACAGTTTTGACCAGTATATATTCATTGCCTCTATCAAATGGAATCGCTTATGAAAATATTTGAGCATTAAACAAGGTATCAATATTGTCTACCAATAGCTCTCTTAGAATTTATACAGTATTTTCAAGAAGAATATTACAATATTCCTACTACTACTGAATCATGTAGGGATCCCTTTCTCACATACTAATTATTAACGGAAATAAACATTTCCCCCCTCTCTCTACTATATGAAATGGGGGAAAAAATTCCCACGCTTCAAGGTACGAAAACATTGGTCTAGCAAAAAAAAAGCATTTCGGACCCCGTTTTGCTCTTAGGGAGAGGAATGCGCGCTAGTGAGAACACGACATTCCAGTTGACCACTCGACGAAAAAAGCTCGTAGGTGCCAGTTACTAGTACCAAACGGTTATTTTACAATAACCTGTTACTACTGTTATATTTTAAGCTGATAACGCTTACCAATAACTGTTATATAATAATGAATGGAATTGGCGATTTCTGATTGTTTTAAAAAGTGCGGGAAAAATTATTTAGGAACACCAAAATGTCTCCAATAACGAACTGTTATTGGCGATTTTGAAGTATTATTGGTGACATAAAATAATATTTTCGGAGCCAACTTATACGATTGCTCGTTGGAAAATATTTGAGAAACGCTTCAATGTTAAGATGTTATTAGAATATTGAACTGTTATTGACGATATTGAAGTGTATTAAGTAATATTTTGAGAGGATTGCTCGTTGGAAAATATTTTATTTTCAACTAAGTAATACATTATTAGTTAACAGTTCAAATTTCTTGTTGTGCTTTTCTGTGAAAATCGTAAACATGTTATTCTGGAGAATAGTATTTTTTAGAAATATTGTTATATCATGTTTTCACCATGATTTTCTAAACATTTTTCTCAAAATTTGCATCAGGTAGTATTTTTAAATACTTTAACGATTCTTTTTCGCAAAGGAAAATCAATCACGTTTTCCTAGTTAGCACGTTTAGTTTAATGTTTCCTTTTAATTTGAGAAATATTTTTTTTGTTCATTCATAGTTGACCTATGAATGAACAAATTTAGAATTTTAAAACTTTTCCATTATGAATTTCATCAAATCATACATAAAATAATTTTAAAATCTTTGAAATTGAATTATTTTCATAGGTAATAGACCATTTAATTGAAGGCCTTTCTTCGTCACAGCTATTGATAAAATTGAAATTATTATAGGCGTGTATGAGTGTGATAAAAAATGTAGTAAATAATTGAAAAATTTATCTTTTATTTTCTTATATGTCTACAGCTACATCTTCAATAAAAACTCTTTTCGTAAGGAAACATTTATTCTTTATTGCGTCTACCTTTATAAATCTATAATTAATTAATTTACAAGTTAAAATTTTAAAATTTAAGTAACAAATGACTTTTTAAACATACTTTTTAAAGTTTCTTTTAAGAAAAATATTCCTCATAGAAATTTTATGAGTAAAAAATATGCAGTATTAAATAGACTTGTGAGTTTAAGATTTACAATATATATTTTGATATAAAATAAAATATTTTAATATGTAATAAATATCTTTATGCAACGCTAATTATTGTGTTCTTATTTAAATTTTGTTAAAAAAGTTTTAAATATATATGCTTTTAGAATTTTGCAAATTTATTTCCGTTTAAAATTTCAAATTATTTCCTCTTTATGAATTTATTTCAGTTGTTTAATTTTTCTACAAAAAAAAAAAAAAAAAAAAAAAAACGTAGCAGTTAAGTTTTTTATTTTTGCAAATTATTTCAAAGCCAAATCTCTTTTTACACAAGTGTCATTATTTCATCAATCCCTAAAATTTTTCAATGCCTTAATAATGAAATTTTCGTTTCACTACATTCTAAAATTTATTTATTTCAAATAATTATTGTATGTTTCACAGAAATTAGCATTTTTTTTTATATATTTTGTGAGTGCTTTTTTACATTTTCTTGTATGCACTTGAAATCAACTTGTAATAAAAAGTGTACAGAGACAATAATATAGCCGATGTGAAGAAACCCAAATTGAGAAAGTGAAACACGTTTCTTTCTGTAATATTGCTTTCAAAATGGCTAAAAGGTATTAAGTATCATTTATTTTATAACATAAAAACTCATTACAAATACATCGAAATGTTTTAATGCTATATTTTGCAAACATTTATCAAGACGTAATGATTGTATTCGTCTTTTTCAATTATTCTTGTAAATTGATTTGTTATGATATGAAGTGCAAAGTCAGGATGCTATATGTATTCCTGAAAATAACTATCAGTTGATCGAAATATACAAAATTTTCTTGGTAAATTTTTGAATTAAGTATTATTCAGTACAAGTGCAATTTGATTCCGAGAAAAAGATAATCTTTATTTAACTTCAGAGTCAATGATAATACATAAAATTAAATAATATCATTTAGATATCTAAAAGTATGTCCTTGTATGCACAAAAATGTTTATATTTTGTATCGAAAGTTCTGTTTAATTTTGGAATAAAAAAAAATTTCGTGACGTCAAAATTTTATTAAATATGCATTATTATTTTTAGAACAATTCGGTAAAGAATTTTTTAAAAAAATAAAGGTTTTAGAATATAAAAATTTTGGCCAAAGCTTATTAATTGAAATGAGAAATATCATCTACTTTTTTTAAAATTTATTCTTCTTTCAAAATATCGCATGTAAACAAGCAGTGGATTAAAGGATATGGTTTTTTATGCTTTCCGATGTAAAAAGTTCTTATTCCTTATTAAAAAAAAAAAAAAAAAAAAAAAAAAAAAAAAAAAAACAAATTTATGGTATTAAAATTTCGACGTGAAAAATATACAACATAATTTTTCTGATAGGTAAAAACCAACAATCATTATTTCTACACGAAAAAAGATTCCTAAAAATTATCTGAAAAAGGTACGTCCAGTTTTAAATTTTTCTAAAGAGTAACCTCTGGTAACAAGAGAAAATCCGCCAACACATAAATCCATTGCAAAGTCTACAGATACATCTATAGCAACAATATATTAAATAATAAATCAATATTTACAACTTAATAAAAGCTAAATTAAAACATTATTTTCACCAGCTTAACCAAAACTTGTGTCTTAACACAAAACAATTTGTAGAATCCTGTATAAAAACAATTTTACAGTAGATAAATGGGAATACATTGTGACCTTTGATGAAGCATGGGTTTACCTAAATGACTGAAACAAAAAAGGTCTATTTACTGTAGAAAAAGAGGAGAAAAGTGTATATAACTGGTTCCGTCAATGTAAACAAAGTTTCAGTAAGGAGCTTATGATTGTCACAGATTTCTATTACAATGGGAAATTCAAAATTAGAAGATTGAAAAAAATGTTGAAATCAACTCATCTTACTGTCAGGAGAAGGTTTTATGTTCAATATTTACCTAAGAAATTTTCCTTCTTTATCCCGATGACTTTGAAAAAGGGAAACCTCATCAAGACAAAGCTACAAGTCAGACTTCAAAAACTATCACTACATTAGTCGATAAAATTAGACTAATACAGGTATTGCATATATACTTTTTTAACTTATTACTGCAAAGTTACCTGCCATTTTACCTAGGGACTATATCGTCTTTGGTCTGTTAACAGAAGCTCTTTCTAAACGCAAACCCACCACGATAGATGGATTCTGGAAAGTTGTGGAAGAGGAATGGAAAGCAATACTGCTAAAATTTTTATGAAAAGATTTTTTAAAAATTTTTTTCATTTTCTTATAATCAAAAAAAAAAAATTTTTTTTAATTATAAGAAAATGAAAATTTTTTTTAAAGGAATACATTGCAATGTTTTTTGAGAAATAATATAATTTTTCATCTTTAATTGACTTCGTAATCAATAAAGTTATTGATGGATTAAATACTTACTTTAAAAATTTAAATAAATTTTTAATATTTTATGCAAATTATTCCCAGTAAATTTTTTTATTACTTGTTTGTCATTTCTTATTGACAAATGAATTGATAAAATTTAAGTTGTGAATTTCAATAAAAAATTTTTTGAATTTTAAGCAGCAATTCAAAAAATGTATGTGTAAAAGGAAATATATATTATAGGCCATAGAGACATATGATTACCCGATCTGTTCTAAAAATTTTTCTTAAATGTATTCTTGTACTCATTACTTTCCTTGAATATATTATCCGGTAGAACTAAATCCGAGAGAGTAAAGTTAAGTCTAAGTTATGCTTGCCACTTTTTTCTTTCAAATTAGAAGTTGAAATCTCTAAATAGTTTAAGTGTTTATTGTAACGATACTGTAACAGCTAATTACGTGCAATTTTGGTTTCATCCATTCCGTTCAGGCATTTTTGTTGTTAAAGATGCATCTCATACACGCCAGCCCGACGCTGAAGAGTCGAATAAAGCACTTAAGTAATCGAAGGTGACCAGAATGTTAGTAATATTTGCATCGATCAACCATAAAACAGTTTTGAACCATTCGTTTTGAAGTTGGATTAAAAGAAAAAGCTCTATGTTCGGGTATCACACTAATAAACACTAAAAAAATTGATGGACCGATTTCCATCTGCGAAGCCTTGACCTAACGGAATGAAATCAACCCATTTCTAAAATGGATTGTAAATAGGGATGAAAAATAAGTCACATATGACAATACTGTGCAAAAACGATTGTGGTCAAAACGCTGTTTAGAAGCTCAAACGAGTGGCCAAATCTTGACTTCTTGAAAGGTTCCACTGTGTGTTTGGTGATACAGGAAAGGAATAACTTATTATGAGTTGCTTCCATAGGGATAAACACTGAATTCAAATCTCTACTGCCATCAATTGTAGCAATCAATTCACCAGAAATGGTCAGAATCTGTCAACAGGAAAGATGTTATGTTCAATTAGGACAGCATCAGGACATATTACATCTGTAGTGACACACCAGAAACTCTGGGAGAATGGTTAGAGAGTTTTAATGCATCCACAAACACCACATAATCCGGACCTGGCACCAAACGATTACCATCTTTTTCTCCCTTTGCAAAACTTCCTGAGTGATAAGAAATTGGGATCAAGCGATAATTGTGAAAATCGATTGCCAGAATTCTTCGCCAATAAGGACCAAGATCTCTATCAGATAGGCATTATGAAGATATGTTTAAATGCAGCAAGTTATACAATAAAACGGGACATATTCGACTCAAATCGGAAAAAAAGAAACATGTTAAATAAAATCTTGAATTTCACGCAAAATTATGGATTTTTTCCCCAAATTATTATTTAAAGTATTTTTCGCTTTTATTAAACCATTTGGTAATATAAATTGCCTTTAATACATTTTAGTTCTTTAACTTAGCATTATCAACGTTTAGAATTTGAATTACATTCACACACACACACGCTAACACGCACACACACACACGCTAACACGCACACACACACACGCTAACACGCACACACACACACGCTAACACGCACACACACACACGCACACACACACACGCTAACACACACACACGCTAACACACACACACGCTAACACACACACACGCTAACACACACACACACACGCTAACACGCACACACACACACGCTAACACGCACACACACACACGCTAACACGCACACACACACACGCTAACACGCACACACACACACACGCTAACACGCACACACACACAAATCAAAAAATAAAATGTATTTTTTGTCAATTGAGTTATAAATTCTAAATTATGACTATTTGGATTTGAGAAATTAACGATAGTTATAATTTATAGTTACGATAGATATCGGGAGAGATGAGAATATAAATTTTACAATTCGGAAAATAATTGAATTTTGCATTAAATATGTATGACATTTTTTTACTTCAAGTAAGCACTTCTCTTGCAAAGATATACATTCATCTCAACTAAAGTTTCACAAAAAAAAAAAAAAAAAAAAAAAAAAAAACCCGGAAAAAATTTACTTCTTATCAAATACACCTCCACACAAACCCACAAACTTTAATGATTTTTCTATTTCGGTGGTAAAATAAAGTTAAGGAAAAGTTATTCATATGCATATATAAATAAGATGTTAAAATAAAATATTTTTTAAAACATTTGATTTCAACATTAGTAATGAACGTAAAATAAAATGAGAGCTAGTTATAGTCTTTTAAATATAAAATGACTTTTATATTTAAAAGACTATAACTAGCTGTCATTTTACTTGTAAAGCTGTGAAGGTCTCATTTTACTTGCAAAGCTTATGCAAAAAGTGTATATCACTGTATACTTAATTACATTAAATGCTTACACATGGAGTGAATTATAAAGAAAGTTATAAATTCTCTTTGCTTTTAAGAGTAACTAATTATATTTAATCATATGGAAATATTTCTGCTTGAAGAAGTAATATATATATATATATATATATATATAAATGTCTCTCAAATATATATATATATATATATAAATTTTAAAACAAACTATTTTATTAGATCAAAAATATTTCTGAAAGTTTCTGCAATATTACTGTATTATAAATTAAATGTACATAATTACCAGGATTATATAAACTAAATAACAATTTGTTTTAAAATTTCAGAAAATTATTTATTAAATACATGACTTTCGAAACTAGATGTAAGTTAGAATTTTTCTTATTTACGTGTTCTTAATATTATGATTTCGTATATTAACTGGTATACAAAAATTTCTTGTTTATTGATATTCATATAAATTCCTTTAAGGTTGAAGTTGAGTTGATTTTATTTGAGAATGCATTGTTGACGATAACTAAATTTATCATACACATACATACACATATCCTACACACACACACACACACACACACACACACACACACACACACACACACACACACACACACACACACACACACACACACACACACACACACACACACACACACACACACATATATATATATATATTGTAGGATACAAAATTGTTAACAAATGTCGCTAGTTGACAGCAATGCATCGCGTATGAATCCAGACAGCAGAAATGTTACAGGGAAAAAGAGAAAATTTATGGATTGCTGAAGTGCTAGTAGGCACTCCGCCAATTATTGTTTGATAAGATATTATTACCAGTGCAAAAAGGCACTATAGCAAAATAAATTTGTCCTTTTAAATGTTATTGCTTGTCCAATATTTGTAGAATTAAAGTGTGTCCTTTTTTTTAAAACTGTGTTTTGTTCAGTAACCATTGACACGCACACTCTTTCTCTCTCTCTCTCTCTCTCTCTCTATATATATATATACATCAATTATGTGTTATCAACGCAAACAGGATTATCACCAGGATTATTTACAGACTTAGAACCCAACGCTTCTGTGGAATGACTGTAAAACTGTAAATTTAGAGGGCAATATATATTAATCCATTATAGAAATTAAGGTGTTGTATCAAATTTTAAGGTTTATTACTTGCGGCAAACATTTATACAAATGTTTGCAAAAACAGAAGGAGAAGAGAATCAATCAATCAATAAAACAGTTTCGAAAGATTTACATTATCATCAGTGTGAAGAAAACACAATCCTTTTTCATGGAATGAGGTTTTGGAACGAAAAATGTTTGAAAAGTCTGTGGAAGAACATTTGCCCAGATCTAATCAAGAGTGATGACACAGTACACTCTCCTGATACAAATGAAAAAGTGGGAGAAAAAGTAGAATTAGCGGAACAAACTAGTTTAGATGAGGTAACTGTGGAACATGTCGAAGAATTAATGCAACAAACATACATACTTAATTGTGCAAGCGAGCTTCAAACTGCACGTTTACTTTAATGGGTTAGAATTACTCCCCCATAACAAGTACCTTGTCGTTTTGAACTACAATTAGCTGACAAGGTAACACCTGAGCTGGCACCCTTTACTCCACATCCACATCACACCAGCGAAAATGCATTGCACGTCAATTAGTGACGTGCACATGTCGACTATCTATGAAGCACCGTCAACCCAGAGAGGGAGAGCGGTTCCTTCCCAAACACTTCTCACGGCAAATAAATCTTCACTTGCTAATCTCACAGGAAACGGTGTACAGCTACTGAGCCATTGGAGCTCAGTGATTTCAACGATACCTTTCTAATTATGCATTCAATGAATCAACGTGCCATGAAGGTTAGAAAAATACTGATAATAGTAATTTTGAAGAAGACCATAATAAACTTTAACTGTGCTTTTAAATAGTTTGACTACTATGACAGAAATTAGGGACCCATATATTGAAAATGACTAAAATTTTGACAGGAGTTTAAAAGCAAGGCGGATTGTTGCCTTATCCACTAACCAACAACTTCTTACAGAACACAAAAGGAAAACACAAATTAGATTCGATACTTACTTGATAATAAAGCAGATAATTAGAAATTCAGAAGAGACTGATTGATGTGAAGTGTGAACACAATGACTTAGAGTCTTACTTTTATTTTTATTTCTTCATTCGTTTATTAAGTTTCCTAATTTTCAAGATATAAATTTTTGTTTTATTGCTATAAAAACATAATTAGTAAGTTAATATAAAAATATTTGTCCTATTTTCTACCCATCTTCCCATAACCTCGTTTGAAGATTCTTCATATTACGATCTTCCTTGATGAAACGCATACAACGGGTTAAATGGGGTCTTACTATATATATATATATATATATATATATATATATATATATATATATATATATGTATAATATATATATATGTATATATATATATATATATATATATATGTAAAATCTATATATATATGTGTATATATATATATATATATCAGTAAACCTCATCATGTAATGAGACTCTTTCAATAAGAACCGAAATGCTGAAAATGGAACAAGATTGTGGAATCAGCACACGAAAATATGAATGGCTAGAAAGTTACGCCTGAGTTCCATACAGGAATTGTCAGATAACTGAACAAAGTAAGCGACCACAAAATGTGTAAGTGTTGAATTAATTGGTTTTGGTATATTTGATACAAAATGATTTTAAGAAGAAGTTACCTCTGCTAGACAAGCACAACATACAAGAAGAAAAGTTAAATACAAAATTAAATTTTTTTCAAATTTTCCTCATTTAATTGAAATTGCGTATTATGATATTACTAATTCTTTAATAGTAGTCTTAATTTTGTAAATTTTAATTGCATGTATAATTTTCGTACTTGCAAAATTCATCTGAAAAATTTATAAATAAAGAAAATTGTTTCACAGATCTATTTTAAGGTCTGCATAGGTGTTGTGCCCAAGATAAAAAGATGGAAAGCTGTATAAAGAGCAGTACTCCGGGAAAGGAATGCAGGTTCAAGCAATTGCTCCCTTGACATATCACTGAACATGTGAATCGTAATCCAAATGGAAGTAATGAGAATAATAGGAAATAATGGATGTAGGTGATGAGCACACACACATTGATTCATGGACGTATATTTTACTTGTGCTTGGTGATTTTCGGTTATATATGATAGCAATCTTGTATGTGTGTGTGAAACCAGGAAATATTTTCTGGAAAATAAACGATTTAATCAGAGTTTTATTATTTTACGAAATTAGTACTTTAAAGAATTATTTCTTTAGCACAATTTACTTTTATCCAAATATTTTAAAACTTTTTCAAAATTTTGTATTTCATAAAAATTACTCAAAAATTTTATAAGGAAAATTCCCTCTTTATAATTCTCAATATAACTGAGTATTTATTTGCCATGAACTACTTTTTATATACTTACCAGTATACGTATTTTACGCAAAAGGCATACAACGTGAAATGTATTAAAAATTTGTTTAAATTTAAGTATTTAAAATGAATGCTTTCGTTGATATTAGTTGTGTGTGTGATTATGTATTTTTACATCTAAGACATCATTTGTTTAAAAATTCATTTCAATGAATCTCAGTTACTTTCCTAATACATAAAAAAAATAATTAAAAAACAAACATTAAAATTATTTTCTCTTTTATCAATTCTATGTATATGAAATCAAAATACGATTATTTTGAATTAATATTATACAAATAAATAATTTTTAGATATTAAATTCTTAATAATATTCAATACAAAATGTCTGCAAATGTAAGTTAAGCAAAATTAATAAATATAAATTCCAAATACATTTTCACGTTGTATTATTTGATTTAAAGTAATATTAGTTTTCCTTTTTTGAGGCACCTTGGTACATTTGCTTCCAAATAATACATTTTAATCAGAATCTTTTTTTATAGAGGCACGTTTTAATAAGTAGATATTTAATAAAATTTTTAAAGATATTTTAGTACCAACTGTTGGATCTGGGTAACTAACCCTTCGTCACAAGGCATGAAATAGAATCTCATTTATGTGGTTATCCGGTGTTTTGAATCACGGAGGCGAGTAGCATTACAATTGTCATTCCACCACAAATGCTTTGAAAGAGTGGGTGACATTTATTCGTCATCTGAGTCAAAATGACAAGGTAACACAAAAAGAAACTTTTATGGCTAAATCAAGATTCGAACTTGGACAAACAGCCTAAGAGTCAAGGTTGTGGTTTCCTTGTTGGTTTTGGCGTCGTTCTCATTATCGGAATGTAGTATATTCGAATCTTGATTTTGATTGAAGATCCTTCCTGTTTGCTAACGGTGGCTGGAGCATGTCAATACAGGGTGTAATCGCAATGTTTTCCAAGTGAAATGACACTTCTGGAGGTGGCAGGGCAATTATAGGAGGCCACCTGCTCGGTCTCTATGCAAAATCATGAACACTCTACCCGGATGCTTTTATCTAACTGTTAAATCATAGCTCAGGGATGGGAACAAGGAAGCATGCTGGTGAAAAGACAAAAGCAGCCGCAGAGGCAGGAGTGCAAACAATTCATCAATTGGGCATCTATTTTCGAACAATTAATCCTGCCTAGCATTGAAGTATGATTTTCTTGATTTCTTCAGAATTCACACTAATAGTTTCGCTCTTGATTAATAGCCGATTTTATTGTAGAAAGAGAGACGGGCACAATTAGAAAGCTGGTGAAAATATATTAGACTGCCAATGAAACATTATAGAGTCAGAAGACGAAAATGGTTTTGAATTCACTAAAATGATTTCTTTGTGAACAAATTATTGACCAACTCAACTTACAAAAGTAAAATAATTCTTGGAGGTAAGTGTTATATTCATAAAAGATGCTTGTTGACAAACCCTTCATCCAGTGACTTCCAAAATAAAACAATTGGGCTCACAAATTTATAAAAAATCTACATTATTTACTTTAATGGTAATAGCATAACACTTGCCATCGTCAATGATGAAAACATTAACGATGGCATGTCCTCTTTCATAGGGATAAGATTTAAACATTGAGGCCATTCCATGTATTAGCCAAAGCGAGATAGAATATTTTTATGGTATGCATATCTGTCCAACTGCATTGCACATCTTCAAAAGTGGATGCCCCGTATTCTGCAATGAATAAACAAAGTCATCTGTCCTTTAAAAAATCAAAAAGTTGCGAAGGATATAAAATCTTACTACTGTTTCAAAAAATTAGTTTTTTTTTCTACTGGTGGAGACAAATTTTTACAAGATAATTTTAATTCATTTCAGTAATAGAGTCTGTTTATGTTTTAAAACAGTATCGAAATTTTTTTAATATAAAACTATAAGGCATATATTTAGATATATTTAATTTAAAAAGATAATATATTCATAATACATCATATATATTCATTAATTTCTTTTAACTGAAATGCATTTTACATAGATTTAATTTCATAGGGGACAAAAATAACAATTGAATGTAAATGATTTTTGGAAAATGTGAAGGAAAGAGATAGTTTGAATAAATAAAAACATTTTCAACTTATTTCATTAGAGTAATGACAATTCCCTTGAATTCGAATTGTATCTATGCAGAAATTTTCCAATGCACTCCTTTTTAATCTCTGTTTTCTTAATGTGCACGGTTGAACAATGAAATAAAATAATGCAAACTACTTATTTCGTTTCTTGTTAATAAACTCAATATTTCTCTTACTGCTATGTTTGGTATATAACATATGTTCTCTTACTGCTATAATAAATGTTTTGTGAAATTGTTTAATACTATTTTGAACACAATGTAAAGACTCACAAAAATATGTATCACGAAAAATACAATATCACCATCTCTTGAAATTTAAAGGTCGTGCACACATGTTCTAAAAATTTGTATTGTTAAAAATTATTTAAAATTATTATTGATTTTGATAAGCTTTCAGATTCAGAGAATGATACATATAATATATATATTCCAGGAATTTAGACATTACTCTTAACAATGCTGAATTAGTCATTACTTAAAGTAAAGCTTCATTTCTTGTTAAGAAAACACATTTTAGAGCTAACTTCGTAATTAAGAATGGCGCAATTGTTCACACTAGATTGGATAGCTTTATTGTGTAGCATTAGAATGTAAAATTTTGTTATTGTTTCCTTAGTATAACTTAGTTTGCTTTCTATCAAACGTACATATGAAGAATTATATTTAGAAACTAATTAAAATGCATAACTTCGATAGCAATATTTTGCGGCAAAACATTTTATTTACATATCGATAACTCTAATAAAGAGAATTCCACAGGTTTTATAAATTCATAATGTACCATTAGAAATAAAACAATACCAATTTAATAATAATAATTATTTCCTTACATTTTCGTTAAAATCGTATCTTCAATCCTTTTTTTATGTAATGCATATAAAATTCAAAATGGAAATTATAAAATAAAATGAGATTATAGAGTTACTTGATAAAAAAGAAATTATTATGCTCTTTAACTTACATTTCTTATTGAAAAATAAAACAGTTGATTAATTATCTGTATTTTTTAATGTTCTTATACTATTTCAGTATAGTTGTAAATATGTAATTATATATGATTTATATATGTATATGTAATAATATATATCTTTCTCTATTCCAAAACACAGTGCATGTGAATGTTTTTAAATTAACCTCTTTAGTTGCGTCTGCCGCATCCCAATTGAAGCAATTAATTTAAGTTGATAAAATTAACAAGATGAACATCCATTCAAACACACATTCACTAAATTAATTCATGTACTTAAAATTTATAAACATTTTTCTTAACCAAATTTTGGAAAAAGAAAAAATTATTATATATGATCAAAAAATAATTACAACATACGCTGAGCTAACAAATTTTATTTATAAATATCAATTATGAAAATTTTGAACCAAAAAAATAATAATAGATTAAATTTTGTTTCTGAACTTGAAAATGCTAAGCTGCTGCATATCCTGGAACTGCTATGAAATAAACTGACAGTATCATTCAATTTGTAGGATCTATTTCTCCAAAGAATTAAAGAATGTATTTCTTCCCAAGGCCACTCCTTTAAATCTTGTTTTTAGCTGAAGATAATAATAGCTTGATTTACATAATAAGTTCCAAACTTGAATTCATATTTTTTCCAACTATTGAAGCAGAGGTTCTGCCCCTTGAATCTATGCATTTTTTAGAAGTGTTTTCTTCAATTTTATATAAATGTTCATAAAAATCGATTTTAAAAAAAGAGAAAAAAGAAATACTTTAAGAATATAAAAAAATAATAAGATTACGTATACTTTAAAAATAATGCCAATATTTAAAATATTTTTTAATCTAGCTATTACATTTTTGATAAAAAAAATTAATAAGCAAAAAAATAATAAATTAAAAAATATATTAAAATGAAACTTTTCGGCTTCCAAGATTGCACCCATTTTCTTTTGGGGAACTGAAAAATCAGCAGAACTTAAGGCAGTATTTACTTCTCTCTTCTCCTTGAGTAGAAGATGATATCTTGTGGAAGCTGCGCATCTCGCCCAAAGTAGGGGAGAGTGGGTGCCGCGGATGGTGTTGCAGCGTGCGCAGTCTTCAGTTGTGCCTTCTAGCATCATGGCAGCCAGGCGGGGAAGAATGTGTGGTCCGCACAAAGTGGGCGAACGTGGGTGCTTCAGGGTGTAATAAGCTCACACACCTTCGCAGAAGTCAAACTGCAGTCCGCTTACTAACAAAAGCAAGGATGCAATCTTAGAAGCCGATAAGTTCTCGAAAGCTGCTAAAAGTTAATAAAAGAAACTAATTATTAATTTTACATTTTGTGATTAATTTATAAATAGCAAAAATTGAGACACTTCCTACTATGCAGATGGCAGCAGTTTTAAAAAATTTCGATTTTGAAAATGTAGGATCTGAATTTGAAGAACTATTTTCTATTAATGATTTTGGTTCATCTGTAAATAGAAGAATATGAAGCAGATTAATATTTTAGAGAGTTACTTAAAAATAATTTCACATAGTAACTTACTTCTCAAAAAAATTTCAAATTTTTCTTAGCCATACCGGATGGTTAAATACAAAATTCCAAAAATTAAAGTAATTACAGAATTAACTTAAAAAAATAGTTAACAGGTAGTTACATATTTTATCATTCAGTATGAAAAAGAAAATACTATCCATCCTTGATGGGGTTCTGTTTTAAGACAGAAAGGAATAACTTTGCTATTAAAAATATTCTACTTCTGTTCCTTCCAAAATACTGATTATCTATCATTGATTTATATTAAAAAATATATCATTAAACAATTTATAAATAAATATATAGTAATATTAAATACATCTGTTAATTATTCTGAAATTAATAAAGCACTTATTTAAAATTTTGAGATATTAGTGCTTCGTATAAATTATTTTCAACTTTTTAGGGCACAGATGCCGTATAGTCAATTTTTAGGAATAACAATTTGTTTTAACATTTTCAAACCAAGAGACGGAATACAATTTAGTAGCAAGTCATTTAATATTGCAAATAAAAAATTATTTAATTGTGTGATTATATATATATACACTCTCTCCCACAATCACCATTCCTTCTTTTTCAAGTTCTTTTTATTTCAAAGAAAAAGAAGCGATAAAGAATAAAATAGTAGTAGACTATTAGAGAAAAATGTTAATAAATTATAAACTGATATTATTTTGTTAACATATTATAAAAATATATCATAGTTCGAATATAAAATTAATTAATGTAAATACAAGTATATTAATTGTTCTAACCTGCTTCTGAAAATGCCCCTGATTCAAATTTAGCGTCTGCTTCATTTTTGATAATTTCTTCTGTTTGGTAAATTTCTACTATGGATTCATCTTCTTCTGGAATAGTATACAAGACTCGGTCTATTTTTTGTGGCTTCATTATAGGAAGATTGTTGGATTTTGAGATAGAATTTTGTTTTGTTTGTCGTTTTGGGGCAGAACTTTTATTTTTTGATGATTTGATGGCTGGAACAAGCTTTTTGTTATTGTACTTTTTTCTTTTTAGAATGGTTGCCATTTTGTGAATATCTTCCAAGCTATTGTATGAGATAATGTTGCCGTTGGGAAAGAAAGTGCGTTAATGCTTGCAAAATCGATTTTCTATTTTGTAAATTTCTTCAATAAGGTAGTTTTTAAACTTAAAGTTAGGAGGTTGAACTTGCAATTGAGATAAATTATATGTTGTAATGAACTAATATTCTAATTGTTGTACACAACAAAGTGTGTCGTTGTAATAATAAACAATTAATTTATTATTATAAAATCTTTATTATAAAACAATTAATTTATATTTAAAACAATGATGCATATAATGCATTGTTCACATTAAGATTATTTTAGGTTTAATTAAGCAGAGTCCATTATTACACATTGTTAATTCTTTAATTTCAAACAGTTAATGGAAATTTATAAATAAAAATTTGAACTTTAAGTTTAAACATTTCAGATAATACTGTTTATATAAAAACATATAAGAAAGGAATTTTTTTCAGCATTACCATTAACTAATTTTCGAAAGTGTTTAATGTTGTTATAATAAAAACTATTTTGCAACTGTTAAAAAAATGCAATTATTCGTTATAATGTAAATTTTTTTTTGCATAGCAGAACATTAATAGCATATAATACCAGAATGGAAGTATTTATATTATGTCAAAACATTATTTTTAACAAAATCATTTTGACAAAATTATTTTATTAAAATATGTTTCACAGATATGATGAATAATAGTGTAAATACCGTTATTTGCCATTTTAATTTCATTTATTTTCAGATATATCTCTACAATAATTGAAAATTTTACTAAAAATAAAGTGGTTTTGGTAAAATTGAGCTTAAAAGTTTCTTATTATCTTGTAGACTTATTTAACCTTTAAAATATTAATTCTCAATCAATAGTATTTTCAATATTACATCTATTCCTCAAATGGTGACAAAATTGTTTAAATGAAGACTCATTATACAGGTCTTAATATTGAAAGCGATGTGTCTTTAGTCTTCGACCAAAATATACTTTGTCAGTCACTGACATTTTTGATGAATTGAGTTGGCCAGTTTGTTTGAGAGCATTAAAATAACTTTAAACTAAAATTCAAATTTTCTAAAATTTAAAAAATTTGCAACAAAATTATATAAGCCATTAAATACTTGTGCAACTTTTCAATCATTTATAAATTTCTTTTTTTTAGTTAAAATAGTGAGATTAAACATAAATTCACTATAAAAACCACTATTAATTTTTTTTGATAACAATTGAAATATATATATATATATATATATATATATATATATATATATATATATATATATATATATATATATATATATATATAATATATATATATATATATAATATATATATATAATATATATATATATATATATATAATATATATATATATATATATATATATATATATATATATAGATAGATAGATAGATAGATAGATAGATAGATACAAAATTCAAACGCAAATATAAACACGCATGTAATGTATCTTTCTGTTCTATGACAAGTGTTGATGCATCGTGTAGTAATGAATCGATTCAGTTAAAAATGGCACCAACACTGAATTACATAGGGGAGTTAATTGTTTTTGGTGATACTATTTGGCTACCAGAAAAAAACACCAAATTTTACCACATTTTTTATACTCTTGGCAAGCTGTGATCATAATTTTCACTTTAACCGTATTGCTCCATCTGGTAAAAAGATGAAAGGAAGAGTTATACGTTGTTTTTATAACCTATTGACCTTTATTACATAAATTTATTTCTCGAATTAATTGCTTCAGCAAAGTTTTTTTGTAGATTGTTTTGAAAATTTATTCATTTTTTTCCATTATTTAATATAAAGAATCAGTTCAATTTTTTTTTTCTGATCCACTATTATATTTATTTTTATCATTTTTCCTATATTTAACAAACAGTTTACATTTCATAGGATACTCATTAACAACATATAATTAATAACTGAAAATATAAGGCGAGCATGATTCTCGTGAACTGATTTATTCACCTAAACAAGGGAAATCCTTATGGGAAATAACATATAAAACTCTTAAAATAAAATATTTTAATTAATATAATGAAACAGATTTCAAAAAATATTATATCTGGATTTCAAAGTAAATGTAAAATCCAAATAACGAATTCAATAATTTTAAAGCTTAAAAAAATCTATAAACAAGCTTAAAATTAAAAGAATTATAAATAAAACAAAAAACTTACCACGCACATAATAAGGGCAATCAAACAGACGAAAAAGTATTTTTCTCCATTATCGGGATACAACGTGTTCCTCGGCTTTAGGATTATTTGCCAGATTATATGCCAAAATATTTAAAACAATAAAATCGAATTAAATATTCAGCGAATCAGAATTTTATTGTTTAAAAAATTTTTTTACCTCCAATTATTTTTAAATATTTTTTTAGCTTATTAATTCTTACATATTTTGAAAGAAAATGCTCATAAATATGAATAATTATTTCCTCGAATGCTACACTATTCAACTTTAACCTATTATTTTCAATTTGTTAAATGGAACCTTGTTAAACCTCAACATTTACTGGCCAAGATAATGAATTTTTCTTCTAGACAATATGACAGTCGATGTAAGATATTTTCATTTTAACACAAAGTAAATTTTTCAACTTCGGTTGGAGATGGGCACAGAGAGCGTAAAGTCCGGGATACCAATTCTTAGTGTAGCGATTTTTTGGCGGATTGTTTTGTGCATCTAAAACCTGGTTTTTATTACCTTATAGATATTGAGAACTATCAGAATTATGCAGAAATTTTTATTTTGGCAACCTTAGTAATTACGTCATCTCACACGTCACAATACGCCCTCTTGGCAACATATTTTCACAGCCAAAAAAAATTAGAATTTGGAATCCTGGATTGTACTGCCTCTTTGTCGGAGAATGTTTCTTTATATTTATAGTTGGAAGCATAAATTATGATGGATATGATACAGATGCTTATTTAAATTTTATCTTTGACTTCCCTTTATCTTGTATCTTAATTATAAAATTTATTAAATTTTATATTTATTTCTTGATCATTGGTATAACAGTATTAAAGTCACCAATAATTTACAGACATAAAACAATGCATATAATTGCCAATATGAAACTTATTTTCAAAAGGAGTAAAAAACATATTTAATTAAAATAAACATTTCATCATTCTAAATAAGTTTTTGAAATATGAAACTACTCGTTGATTTTGAATTTGCGGAAAAAGTGTGAGCGATCGCTTAATATCCTCAAGCTGCTTTCTAAATTTTAAAGTGCTGATCACATGTTACTACTTCGTGTTTACCAATCATTAATTTTATCTTGTTTTGGCTATGGATGTCTTGTTTATGGATATGCTACGTTTTCTGCTCTACACAGACTGCATAAATACATCACTCTGGTTTGAGAATATGTTCAGGCGCATTCCGCACATCACCCATCCAGACTCCATATGAAATCTGTCAACATCTGCCTTTCGACCTGAGACGAATGCAATTGTCTCTAAATTATTATGCAAAAATCATGTCTGACCCTCATCATCCATTACGTTCCATGACTACTACACCTGCACTAATGAGGCTGTATGACGCTCGTTTATACAGCATGCCACCTTTTGTCACAGGAACAAATCCAGTCTTTTTTTATCTCACCTATGTGGTGTCCGTAATGACAAAACAGACAATTTTTCTCATCCACCTTGGTATGATACATAGATTAAAATCATCGATCTTTTCGCTTTTGATAGAAAATCAGACACAACAACTACTATTTTTCAGCAGCTATATACCTCAAATCGTTCTCAGTACGCCGCGTACACACCAGTTATCTCAGATGGTTAAAAAAACTGCAAGACACGTTGGTTGTGCTGTAGTTATCGAAAATAAAATTCGAAGCTAAAGCCTCCACGCGTGCTGTTCCATCTTCTCTGCTTGAGCAACAGCCATTTACCAAGTTCTTCAGCAGATGAATACAAGTGATACTTTCAACTATTGTGTTGACTACTAACAGTTTGAATGTGGTGGAAGACTTGAGAATCAGTAGTTTTGACTGCCATCCCGTTGTGTCTAGAATTTTTCGAGCATTGGATTCCTTTGGCAAGGGATATGGCATAATTTTCTGCTGGATCCCAAGTCATGTAGGTCTCGATGGCAATGAGACGGCTCATGCAGCTGTTAAATCTGCATCCAGCATGTTTCTTTCTTCCATTTATTTGTTGGATGTGAGAAAGTGTTTTAAAAAATTTATTCAAGAACTTTGGCAGGAGTCGTGGAACACGTAGGTCACTCATAAATTGTATGCCATATTTCCATACATCACCACATTAACAGTTTTACCATTAAGAAGTGCTGATGTTCGTGTGACTCCTTCGTAAAGGACACACACGTTTCACACACAGACATTTGTTCTTAAACGAGTTAAATCCATGGTGTTAAACGTGTGATGAACAATATTCATTATACCATATTTTAATTTCATATCAAAATTTTAACCATTTACATTTACACTATTTTAAAACTGACATTTTAACTTTATTGGATTTATTGGGAGATCCATCCCATATAAAACTTTTCGAATTTTTCAGGGCTATAAGTTTCTTAAATTTTAGTTCATGCACATTATGAATTTTAAAAAAATATATATTTTAAATATTTTCTCGCTTTATACATTTTATGAAAAGTTTTTAAATTTATATTTACATTGATTTTTTTTAAAACTTTAATGTTGCTTGGTTTTTTGAAAAAAAAATTAATTAATTAAAAAAATGAATAAGTGAAATAAAAATAAAACAAGAATAATCTTAGACTTCTCGCAACTTGTCCTTTCGGGACCTTCCGCTAAAAAACCTAACCAACCAACCAACCGTTGATTTTGAATTATATATGACTAATATTTATTTAGAAATATAAGATAAAAGCATATTGTATAATTTATATTTATTTTTTCGTGAAACAATAGAATGTTTTTTCTTTTCCTTGTCCTTATAACAATTATTAGGAAATGCTGTTGCAAAGCTTGCATACATCCATAAAGGACTTGAGAGAGGATTCTTGATGAATAAAAAGTATTTTAGAGAAAGTCATGAATCGCAAAGGAAAATAAAAAGAAAAACACAACAGTTCCCGTCCTATTTATTAAATTTGGGCTAAACTGAAATGTAGTTTTTTTCTATCTATTTAATAATTTTGTGAGGATACATTTTTGGAACTATTATTCTAGATATCATGATTATATTAAGTATTTTGAACTTATAACCATAAATTGCTTTGTTTAATTTCCAATTCATTTTGTAAATGTTTCTCTCATATATTTCATATTATATTATATCAACTTTAATATGACTATTTATATATTCCTGGAAAATACTAGAATAGGAAGTTTCTTTTACAAGAAATTTTATCAGAGTATTAAAAAATGTAAATTCCCTCCAAAAAATTATCAATACACAAATTTAAAAAATATGTACGGTACAGACGGCAAAAAAAATATTAAAACAATAGGGAATTTTAATTTTTCAAGGTAATAAAATGAAATATTAATCATTTAGTATTTTTTTTATGTAATACTTTTACACAGTTGCTCATGGAGTAAGAAGCAAATATTTAGAAATTAGGATTTAAAAAATTAAAATAAAAGAAGTTTTGCATTGCAAAAAAGTATTAGAACACCGGTCTTCAATATTGAATCATACATAAAATACAGTAACTAAAAATTCAAATGCGATACTAATACTTGGAATGTAGTCTTTTAGCTGAAATTACTGCATTCAGACGTTTTGAAATAGATTCCACCAAATCTTTGGTGACGTTTGATGACATGCTGGTTTAGGCATCTTACAAAGCTTGTTTTAAACTTGCTTTACTTGTTATTGGGAATTTTCTCATTTTTAAATCCAGTAGATACCACAAATGTTCTATAGGATTCAGGTCTGGACACTGGGCAGTAGTTACCAATCTTCGTAGAGCTATAATAGACATTATTTGGTTTTGTTGGCGGTGTGTTTGGAGTCTTGGTCTTGTTGAAAAATAAATGTCTTCTCTAACGCTAATTTCTTTGCACAATCTCTTCCAAGTTATCTCGTAACACATCAATATATGACAAAAATGTAATTTTATCATCAATGAACTGGAGAATTTCCTACTCCATTGTAAGCCATCTTATGACATTCCTTCCTCCGTGCCTTATAGTTTTTTTCTGTATATTTTGAGCCTAAAAAGCAGTTCCTTTTTATTCTCTAAACTGTGAGCACGTGTTTAGATTCGAATATTTAAAATTTACTCTAGTCGGAAAAAATTATATTTTCCCAGAAATCTAATGATTTATTTTTTAAATTTTTTAACAAATTCTAGGCCGCTTTTCCTGGTTTTTTAAATAAAGGGTATTTTTCTTGGTCATCTTTCTTATATACCAGCATTATGTAATACATTTCTAACTGTTTTAGGTGTACCAACCTTTCCTGAGATTGATTCAATATTTGAAGCCACCATCGTTGAATATGTCGTTGTTCCTGTCGGATACTGTAGGGCATCTTTAACCACTTGCCGTTTTTCTCTAAAAGTCAGCTTGCCTGGTCTCCCAGAACTTGGCTTATTAACCATAAATTAAGTTTCTTTTTTCTTTTTTAGAATGTTGTAAATTGCGCAAAGTGAAACAGTTAATTGACTGGAAATTTCTCGAAATGTTTTGCCACTATTGTGAAGGTGAACGATTTGTTCCCTCTTTTCTTGTGAAATCTCTTTTATTTTGGGTGCCACGGCAGGAAAAATCCTCGTAAACTGAATTTCAACAAATTATCAGTGAATAAGACGAGCGTCTTTGACATTGATACAGTCGAGAGTAACCTTGAAAGTACAATGGCGTCACCAGCGTTGTAATTTGCTCGTTTCTGCTTCTGTTCTAATACTTTTTTTGGCGCGATCCAAATTTTATTATTTTTATTTAAATAATAGTGCAATTATTTTTAAATTTTATTTTTTACTTAGTTATAAATTTCTAACAAAACGTTTTCATTTATAAACTGATTATACGATTTACTTGATTTTATTAACTTGAAAACTACAAATGTTTCATTGTTCTAATACTTTTTTTACCAACTGTATAGTATACATCAATTTGCATAGTAAATTATAATTCAGATTCCAAAATTTGCACAAATAATTTATTATTAATAGCGCTTTAAAAATTTAAACAAATGGTTGAAAATATTTGCAATATGCTTCCTCAACATAAAAGCATGAGAAATATAATCTATTTATTTTAAGATTGTAAAACAAAATTATTAATATTAGGTAAGACAAAAAATTTCAAAATATGAGTTATACAACTATAGGTTAGGAAAGGAACATATTAAGAAATACTTTTACATAAATTAAATGAACGTCGGAAAAATATTTTTTATTAGTTAAAGAGCTGAAGAAAATAAAATTTCAAATATAATACAATTTTTAATATTTCATTTCCGAGGAAATAAAAAGAGTTAAGAATCCAATATTTTCGATCTTTTACCATCAAAATATCAGAAAAAAATTTAAAGAAACTAATAAGGCATAAAAATAATAAAATACTCAAATATAACATGAAGAGATATTAATGAGTGATAAAAAGGGAGGAAGTCATCAATACTATACAATAAATTTATTTAAGAAGATAATAGATTTTCGATAAGTGTATTTTTAACACATATTATTCATTTAGTGGTTATTATTTAAAACGGAGTTCCGTTCATAAATGAAATAATAAATATCTATTATTAGTATTTAATTTATAAAATTTAAATTTCATGAATGAAATACTTTATCCCTAAAAATTATTTTATATTTTTAGCGTTATTTACTTGTTGTTTTAAAATTGAGAATATGAAACATTTTCAAAAAATTTAAAAAAAATAAATTATAAGGATAGTTAAATTTTTCTCTCTAAAGTTAACAATCTAATTGGTTAATTAGTTGAATACTTCATTAACAAATTTAAAATTGTTTTTAGCAAATAAAAGTAATTAAAATTCATTCATTTTAAAGTCATACATTAAAATATTAATTCTATTATGACTCCAATGTTAACATTTTTCTGCAATTGTTTATAATTATTAAAATATATTTTCTTTTAAAAATTTCCTACATATTAATGAAAAGAAAGGAATTAGTAAACTTATAATTATTTAACTCTATAATATTAATATAAAAATATTGTTTCATATATTCAAGAAACATATATATATTGCATTTCATTTCTATTTATAAATTTAAATTTATATTCCTCATGATTCTTCATTTGCGTCCATTTGAATTAGTATAGATAATCAACATACATATGTCTATATTTTTTCAAATTATTCATATTTTTTCTTAAAGCTATGTTTTATTCTAAGGGTAAATTATTTATTTTAAAATCAAGGGAATACAATTTGATATAATTTTGATATTAAAGTTCTAATATTAAATTTCATATTACAGTTTTAATAGCAAATAACAAGGTAAAGAACTTTAAAATCTCATTTTTTATAAGTTTTATTATTTCTGTAATTAAAAATAAGTAAATATTAAGTAAAATAAAAATTTTCTATCTTCAGGGAAACAAAGTTATTCGTTAAGTTAATTTAAAGAGTCGCACAGTTTAAAGTATCTAAAATTATTTTCTAAAATTAATTTAGGTTTGTAAAATTTAATGTTATATTTTACTTATTATACAAAAAAAAAATAGGAAAGAAAAAAACTAAACATTTGTTTGTCTCACTCACATAAAATTTGCTTAACTTTTTTCAATCTATCAACGACAGCAAAAATTTAAACAGTTTTTTTTTTTACTCATATATTATGGTCTGAGGGCCTGTATTCTAGTGTGGTACCCCCTCCGTGTAGAATCTGGGAAGTATGTGTGAACGCAGTTGGTATGAGACATCTGATTGGGTAGTAAAGCAGTGACGTCGAATTCGACACCTCCCCATATTTACACCTTTGAAACGGGGTTGAAAAAGTTAACATTTTCATTTTGGATGTTGTTGGATAAAGTTAATATTTTCATTTTTGCGTTTTTCCAAGTTTTACCTAGAGCAAACTATAACAGACGTCGAAGGTCTTTATAACGGTCATTATTTTTCGATTCTTGGTGTATTCCCTTACCAGGTATGTGTAATTAATACATTTAATAGTATTTCATTTTCCTAGTAATAAAGCATGAAACATAACTAATTAATGAATTGTATTAAATTTTCAATTATTAATGGCGTTTAATTTAAGTTATTATCATATTAATTTGTTTTAATTAAATGAAACATACGAAAATTTAAAATTTTGTTTATTCATTTTGTTACATTTCATATTCTTGTAGAAAATGCTTTAATATCTTGTAATTATAAATGCACTATCCAAAATTATTAGGAAATATTATGATTTTTTTATAAAATCGAGGAAGCGCAAACTTTTTAGCAAATAACATACGTACATGTGTTTTATAAAATATGAGAAGGGGAAAAGAAGCTATAAATGATGTAGAATAACATATGTACATGTCTTATAAATATATATATGCATATGCATGATGACGTGTATAATATGCACTTAAGTTTTATAAAATATGAGAATGTGGGAAAAGGAGCTACAAATGATGAAGAATTAAATTGTTTTGAGGATATTTATAGATAAAATTCCACCATTCGAGAAAATTATACAAATAAACAAAAAATATAATTTACCGAATGAAATGTATTTCGATGAGGGATTTCCCCTTATTGAAATCAAGGGTATTATCGGGGATATTCTCCTCCTTCTTTTGCAGAAGACAGCTTTTAAACTACTGAATTATTTTAGTGGTGATAAAATGTTAACAATTCTTTTTAGAATGTTCAAATCATGTAATATTGAATTCATGTCTAGAGAAATAAAAGCTCATCTCTGCATTCCTTTGTTAAAAAGAAAGCTGTCTGTTGGTTAGATACTACGCATCACCTGATTGACCTTGAAAATAAGATTAATCATTTCGTAAAATCGAATGCAGTAAAATGGTGATGCCACTTTCTGACCTGACATCTTCCACGTGATTCTAGTGAAGAAACATTGAACTCTCATTGAAACACATTGGGAAGATAAAAAGGCCCGTGAAAGAGTTTAAATATTTAAAATGTGACTATCTAAATTAATCCTTTAAAATTATACAGCTAAACTAAACTCTATAACAAGACAGTCCAAGTGGGTCAAGGCCTACAGAGTATCCCTCAATGTTTTCTTAACCGAGGGGCCCTGGGGTGCAAAGCATATATTCCGATTAGGGGTCAGCCTAACGCGAAACACCCAGTGTTTAGTTCCTTATCGTGCTTGGTTCTCAGCTTATCGATTCACTGAAGGTATGAAAGCCTGAATCGACCTGGCCCAGTCAGAGGTTCGAACCTTGGAGCTGTGCCTCGGGTGAGTTAAGCGCTACCACTGAGCCACCGGACTTTTCAAATTACATTACTCTATGAATAATGCATCATAAAAACATTAAATAAAATTTCTAAATCGAATTCGACTTCTCATTTTATGTGAAAGTCATAAATTTAACAAAATTATGCGTTAGACAATTATTAAATTTAACTTCAATGCAGTTATAACTGGATTCATTATCTAATATGAATTTTATATCAAATATATAATTCACGTATGTACTTTGGATTATTATGTATTGTTGTTCGAATACGAAATGCTCATCAATAATGCAATTTTAATTAATTAAATTAAAATTGTGTGTGGGTGTTCTATTTAATAAACATTTTTGTTAAATTCAAATATAATTGTTGATTCGAACGAATTCGATTCTAAACTTTTTAATTAACTCTTTGACAATATTTTTAGCTGACAATTCAAAGACAAGTGAAATTTGATTTTAAGAACTGTGAATTCAAACTGAATACATATTCTATAAGAAAAAAATTTTAAAATTCTGAATAAAAATTTTTTTAGGTAATTTAAAAGCAATATAACTAACAATTTTAAACAAAAATATTTAAGG
The DNA here is from genome assembly GCA_030067965.1 of Latrodectus elegans. Classification (NCBI taxonomy): domain Eukaryota; kingdom Metazoa; phylum Arthropoda; class Arachnida; order Araneae; family Theridiidae; genus Latrodectus; species Latrodectus elegans. The sequence goes on along the minus strand of CM057813.1, from coordinate 18,236,799 downwards.
AGGTCAGGACTTTTCATTTTTTTCTATATAAATATTATTTTATTTTCTGTATAAATATTTATTGAAAACTTTTGCTCTCTAAATGTTTGCAATATGTATAAAATATGTTTACAAATATACGAAAATTATTTTCAAAATATTTGACAATTCAATACATTAAAAGAAGAGTATTATTCGTTTTTAATATGACATGAAATAATTTATTACATAAAATTTAATATTTATATTTCTCATTAATTCATTACTTGTTTATTATAAATCTTTTTAAAAAAGTTATGCTGGATTTTTCTCATTAACGAAATAATATTTAGGATATGTTTCCATTGTGATTTTTTAAAATATTTGTATAATCATGAGAAAAACAATATTATAAAATGTTTCAAAATCAAAAACTATCCCAAAATATACCTTCATATAATATATATAATATATATCTAATATTTTACATTTAATATATATCTAATATAATATATATCTAATATTTATATAATATATATCTAATATTTTACATTTAAATATTATTTTAATAAATTATAAAACTGAACTCTCTATTTAACCATATATATTTCATAAAACCTTAACTAATATGATCTTTAATGCAGAAAATACAATAATGTCATTCTAAAATAAAATGTTTAGAGTACACGTGTTATAAATATATTGTGCGCATATTATAAAAACTTCTTCAGAAAAATACCTTCAGTTGGGCCAGTAAAACTAAAGATTAATTTCATTCTATACACAAAAATTATTACTCTAAGCATAGATTTTAAATTTTAAATGTTAAGTAATATAAATACATAAAATTAAATGTTCAATGAATACTTTAATATATTATTATCAAATATGGTATATATATATATATAATAAAGGTGGAATATCTTAACGAATTTTTTTTTGTGCTACATAAGGGTGATAAAATAGAGTTCATATAGGTAAATGGTGTCAATGATGCTATAATTCTGTTCAAATTTCTTGACAATTCTGTCAAACCAGATGTCTTTCGTGATGGAGCCTGATATCTTAAGATGTATTACCTGACAACTTAAGCTACAAACCAGGTGCTCCGTTGCGAATTTTTATGTCTATACCTGTAAGGAAAGTGTGATTTATATTCTAAGTACATCCTGGCGTCTCCAATTATATACTTTGCTCCTAAAGCCATCGTTTTGAATCATTTGACCATTACGAGAGATTAGCTTTATATTGCCTACAAATGGAACCATCAATCTCTTTGTGACATCCCGTGTAATAGGTACTTTTTTAAAACGCCTCAACGCTGAGTCACTTTTCTGTGTCACATCCGCTTTTATACACGTTGCATTCCAAATACGCCACCTATCATTATTAACTATATATTGGTTTCTTTTCCAAAGGGAAGACCTGAACTAATAAAGCAGGAGGATTGAATATTTCTTACCATAACATAATATGTAATTTTTTGTCATTAAACAAATCAAAGAGATTTAAAAAAAATCATGTCTCATTTCAATATATTATTATAGAATAATTGATTTATTCTACAACCTTATCAAACCATTTTCATTGCTATAAGAGCAATTTTTTTTTTGCCTCAACACTTTTATTTAAAAATTCCGAGCTGCACTGAACAATTAATGCTAAGATTTCTCTTTCCAAAATTTCTAAAGTATCTTAAATTTTTAACACCGGGGAAAATTATGTAAGAGTAATATTTTTATTATTATATTAAGTTAAATAGTTTAAAAACTAAAGCGCATATTGAATTAATTATTTGATTATTTGTAAGTAAGATAATTATTTGTTAATTTTTGTGCTTATTTTGTGTGTGTGTAACAAACGTAAGCTTTTTCTTATAAGTCGTTTGGCAAAATTCACAAAATCGACTTTTTGCTTAGCTCACTATTTAAATGAAGATTTTTCTTTGATTCGAATATAAATTAAATAAAGGCTAACATGAAGAAATAAAATTTATTTACACTATTCTTTTAAAAATATATATAAATTGTTTTTAAATATTCTGAAATGTTGCAGAATTAATAAGGTGTATTTACTTGGAATGCACACATGCAGTAAATTAAATTTACAGAATACGTATAATTCACAGTGTATACAAAATTTATTCCAACTTTAAATGGTTGAAATAAAAGCATATTTAATCGACATAATTTTTTTTATCAGAAACTAATTATAGGATTATAAAATTGAGCAGATTGAAAAATGTAGGATAAGTTTATTTTCGACTATTATTAATTTAGGAAAAAGGCAATAAACGTTTTTTATACTTTTTCTCATACTTTTTAAAAATGTTCCAAAAATAATTTTCCATCTTACAAGGTAATAGCAAAATTACATTATGCTATTCCAAATTAATAGAATGGTAAATATTAAAGAAATAAATATAATATAGAAACAAATAGTTGAAAATAAAGAAAAACTATAATATTTATCATTTATTACTTTTTGATATTATTTTAAACACTTTCTGTTTATAAGCTTACACATTCTTTATACTGCTTTGCCATTTTACCATATATACTTTGCCTTTTGCCATATATATATAAACATATATATATATATATATATATATATATATATATATATATATATATATATATATATATATATATATATATATATATATATATAAACAGATATATATATTCATATATATATACATATATATATATATATATATATATATATATATATATATATATATATATATATGCAGTCGTTGAAAGATCTAGTCTGAGTAAGCAATAATTTCAGAAGTATTAAAATTTTAATTTACCTTAAGAGAACCGATCTTTTTCTTGTCTGGCATATTAAAATATCATCAAATTAGCAAACAAATAATTTCTTTTTTGTTTTAAAAATAATATTTCTTACTTTCTATTGAAACAAACATTCGATTTTTAAATCAATGAAGTGTAAATATAGGTAGGGACTTTCTAATAACTTTAACTATATATTTTTAAATACAAATTTTGTAATAAAAATATTTTTAATGCTAATTTTTAATTCAAAATAATTTTATATTCCCTCTAAATATGGAGCGTATACTTATTTCAAAATCGAAAGAGGCTGTCACATGTCTTTAATTGGAACGTCTCAAAATTTATTGACTTTTAACCTGACCACAGAATTTAAGAGGCTGTGAAATGAAGCATGAACTGAATCCCCCCCCCTCTCTTGCAGTCATGACTGAACAAAGAATTTATAAATGGTAGAGGTCTCTTTGGTCTTCTTTGGTAGAGATGGTTTCATCTGTTGAAATTTGAGAAAAGAACGCCTTGTCAAATAGTGATAAATGAAACTTTTAGCACAAAGAACGTTGGTTGACACATTCGTCACGCCTATTTTTGAAAAAGCGCGCTTGTAGGAGGCGTAAAAATAAATGGCTCAAAATTTTAGTGTCAACAAAAGCTTTGTGACGTTTTGTTGAAATAAAGCCATTCCTAAGCATGCTTCAAAATGTTTACCGTCTTTATTGCAAGGTTATTTATTGTATGAAACTTTCTTATTTGACAAACGGCGTGAGACTGTTGAATTCGTAGATGGTATTTGTATTAAAATTCAGATAAAGGGAAGATACAATACATGAAAAGACTCTTTTCATGAAACTTATTTATGTTCTGTCTCATGAAAGAGGAGGTCGAAATGTTGGGTGTGGAGTGCTTAGCAGTATATGCCCTTTACCCTTTTTAGAATAGTTGAAGACAACATAATAACACAATCGAAAATTCAGATACCCATAATATCTTCTAGAGTTCCTCTTGAAAAATCACATCTGTCACAACACAAAATCCTTGTCTTAATAGGTATATGCATAATACCTTAATAGGTATATGCATAATTTTGGCACATAAACAATTCTTAAATTGATCATATTTGAAAACAATTTTCTTGGTTAAATATTTACACAGATATTCACAACACGAATTCATATTCTTTTATGTAGGTAGGTATATTCATATTTTTGGTATATAAACAATATAGTTTGAGCATATTTGAGAAATAATTTTCTTGGTTACAATGCCAAGTTGGAAACATATACAAATTACATGATAATTGTATATGTTTCCCCCTAAATATTTGTGATCTGCATCGGTTTATTCTTTGATACTTGTGGAAATAGGGAATTATATAAGGTATTGAATTAAATTAAGAAAATTTCAAGATTTATTTTATTTGAGTTTCAAAATAAGCTAGGAATTCTTCATTTTGCAATTTCGAGTTCTGTCATCTATCGGCGAATGAGTGAACTATTTATCAAGACAAACATTGTTTACAAACAATGTTTATCATTTCAGTTTTTTGCGCCCTCTATGGGCAGCGTATGAGGTCAAAAATATAATTTTATGAGTTAGTAGAGGGCAACAATCTTAGGATTGCTCTAAGTCTTTTGCTACTTTTGGGATCATAGATGCTGTAGCTGTGTAAACTTTTAATTTCGGAGTTATTTATGGAATCCAACTTTTTGTAAAAGTTATTTGATAAGTGCTTGATAAAAGAAGTTGCGGTTAGGATGATTTTTTTCCTAAAAAGTTCGTTTCTGAAGTACCATTTAGCTTTGGTGATTAGACTTAAAATTATGTTTTGCCGTATTTCAAGTGCTTTCAAGGCAGACATGCAGGCGAATCCCCGTATCTTAGAGGCAAAAGTGAAAATAGACCTTAGGTTGATTTTATAAATTAACAATTTGTTATAAAGACTAACTAAGGCCTCATGAAAACATTCCACATTCTAATATAACAAAAGACCCTCACGTGAAAGGGAATCATCTGTAGTTTCAATTTATGTTACAGAAAAGTGAATGGGGTAATTGAAAATAGATTCAGTTTCAATATGCAGTAAAAATAGATTGCTGAAGACTTTTGTCGGGGGGTACAGAAATAGAATAAATGCTTCTGATATACTAAATGCAATTTTCATAGGAAAATCGTGATCTTAGATCAGTTTCAGTAAAACATAATTTAATTTGGCTTTCTGTAAAATCTGTTAAATGCCTGCAGTTTTAAGTAGAAAGTTTTCCAAAAATATTTTTAAGAATTTATTTCAATATCAACATTTGTACATACTTTGATATAAGATTTTTCTTTATTAATATAATTTAATTGTGAAAAAGTATTTCATAAATTGAAAATCTTTTAATGATATTATAATTTGTATAAAAATTAAAGCATATATAATTTTATGAAAGTTTGCTTTCTTTTTAACTAAAAGAAAGAAATAGTTATTTTTTGAATGTCATCATTTCAATAAAATATAACTGAATGTATATTTTTTATAAAAAGGAAAAATCAATATTCTTGCTTAAATAAAAAAAAAAAATTTAAAAATTTAAAAAAAAAAAAAAAAATCGTTATCTCTAAAATAACGAGCATCTACGACTTTCCAATTTACGAGGATAATTACTGAACCATATAACCAAAAATGTTTAAAATTAGCAAGTTAAATTATAAAAATTTGCTTAGCTAACAAAATAAACTTCAAATTATTTATTTTATTATTTTATTTACTTATTTTATAAGGTAACCTCTTTTAATATGGTAAAATCGAAAAAATAATATATTTTTTAATAATGAAATTTTATATATTCGACTATACTCTTATTTTCTAATATATAATCTCTATATATGTATGTAGTAAGATTAAATATTATAAAATTCTTTTAATTTTTATATAACCCATCTTTTTATCTTCAAATTGCTTAAATTCATTAATGTCTCGATTTTAGTGTACTTATCCTAATTAAACATTTTTATTTTACTGTAAAAGAAATGACTTAAATTTTCTACATTAGAAATAGATAATTTGCTTTCTTATGTAAATATTATATAGTTGAGACCAAATAAAATAATTCTAAAACCATTTCAAATTAAAAGTAATTTACTTCAACGTTATAACTGTTAAAAAAATTTCTAGATTTTAAATTCATTAACGTAACTATCCATTCAGTTGTCTGTAAATTAAGAAAAAAAATCAATAAATTTATTTAGTAGATTGATACATACATTTGTAAAGAATTTGCAAGAGAAATGGGCTGGGTTATTTATTCTCTTCAAGGATGCTTCCTATTGGTTATCAGAAAAATAACTGAATAGCTGACTCTCGTAGCTGATTCGCTGAAAACCAGTTGTCATTTCTATCCAACTGTTGGTCCGTATCTGCAGAATTTATTTTCTATCTTGATCTTGTTTGTGAAAGACGTGTGTTGTTAAAGACGTGATTTTTTTTTATAATATCCTATAATAGTTGCGGAGAGTCATCATTGTCTTTATTAAGTAAGTACTCACGTTAATTTTAAGTATGTGATTGCGTGCCTTTATTTTTATATATGCTTGTAACCATAATATTAACCTTTATATAAATATGTTAACGTTTCATTTTTGTGAGAAAAAAATTTTTTTTTTTAGAAATCATATTATGACTTAACTTTTATAAACATTCTCCAATTAGTTTTTTTTTTTTCATGTTTTAAGTGTAAATTATAAAGTATGAAATTAATGTAATTTAATTTTGAATTTTCATTTAGTCTTAAAATCCACTTTTTTATTAAGATATTACTTTTTTAAAAACATTTGAAGTAAACTTCAGGTAGAAATTTTATAAGAATATTAAATTCATATTAAAAATTCTCCCTTATTATCTAGAAAACAATTAAAACATTTATACATTTTTTATTTTGTTTAATTAATGAATTCATTTCAAATTGCTTTTTTCCTGAATACAGTAACTTTGATTTAAATGTAGTAAAAAGTTAATAGTAAAAAGTATTTGAATGGCAACCTCTTCTCTTTATCTTCACCGTTTCAGATAAGACATGTTGGAAGTTCTAATAGAGTTTTTCATTTAATTTCTCTTCTACTGCTGAGTAACATCTTTCAGTCCCACATTTCTCTATAGACTTCTGTTCCATGGAAATCTGTACGACAAAATTCACTCAAAACTTTTACATTTGTTAAGCACGGTGACTTAGTGCTCCCAAGATACAGGTCCAAGGTTCGATTCTCAGGCTAGGTCAACTCAATTTTTCATCCTTTCAGTCAATCGATTAACTGAGTACCAACTATGCTTGGAACTAAACACCGGGGATTTAGCTTTAAGCTGACCACCTAACCGGGACATATGCTTCGCATCCCAGGGCCCTCGGTTAGGAAAATAGATATGTGCACTGTAGGCCTTGTGATCCGGATATTACAGTTTTGAAATCGGGATATTTATTTATTTAACAATTAATTTTTAACTTTTAAGAAAATTTATTTTAATGATTTAACATTTCCATAACAATGTCTTACAAAATTCTTCATTTTTTTAGCTTATTAATTAATTGAAAAAATTAAACATTCTTACTCCTTATTAATTGTACATTAGCTTATTTATGAAAGATTCTATCAATTGTTGATCATTTGGCGTTGAACGTATGCTTTAACTTATCTTAACACATTTCCAAAAATTCTATAATATTACTAACATAACAAACTTTAGCTATTTATTGCAAAATAATAATTGGGTAACACTTTACAATCCTAATTTGGGATCAACTCACCCGAATTTTCACAATTATATCTTTTTAAACATTTCATTTACCACAGATTAAACAGAACATTTTTTTATTTCAGAAAAGTTCATATGAAAAACAATTTTAAATTTATGGGAAATTTCGCATTTAAAATAGCCTTTTAAATTATATCATTAAGACCATTAAGGTAAACTAAAATTATTTTTATTGTAAAAAATTTATATCATAAAACGTAATATTGATAGCTTATAATATTTCCTTTTTATAAAATAAAGCCAATTTTTCTGATTCCAAAATTAGAAGACCTTTGTTTTAATAAGTCTTCATCTACTTTCAATTTAGATAACTAAATTATGCCACAGCATTATCAATGCAAATCTCTGAGGAGCTTTAATAGAGACACTAAAAATATTTTGCAAATTTCTTAAATTAAAAATCAAAACATACATAAATTCAAATAAAATTATGTATATCTAATATAATCAGAAATTTTCAGTCAAACAATATATATTATTAAAAATAATTTTTTTCTCCAAACTGATGCACTGTATATCGTTCTTTTATTTTTTTTTCATTGATTCAAAATATTATCAATAATTAAAAGTGATGAGACAAAAAATATGTTTTATTTGTTATATCGAATAATTTTATGTACAGAAATTTTCTCAATTAGTTATCATAGTAGCGAAAATTTTCTTCGTATTTTAAAGGCATTTTTTATAACTGTTTTTCCAAGATATTAAAATATATTTTATTATTAAAATAAGGACTAATTTTTATTAAAATTAAAATTTATTTCTATTAAGAATAATTTTGGAAGTTCTGTTCATGCAATGGCAGGAAGTTTTTTTTTTCAATAAATTTAAATCATTTAAAGACGATCTCATTTTTAAAATTTTACATTGTAGAATGAGAAATATGTACGGTTTCCTTATAAATTTCTTGAACGAATTTTTCAAGTGAAAAGATATGTGTTTTTTATATAAATTGAACTAATTAATTAAGAAATATATTCTGTATGTTTAAGGAGTGCTGTAGAGACAGCTAAAACCTGCAATAGGTTGTTACGCTATTAAAGAAGAAGATTCTGTATGTTTAAACATACATAAAAGAAAAAGAAAAAAAATCATGAATGTTTTTTTTTCTCCTCTTTAAAAACATTTAAAGAGGAAAAAACATTTATTATATAAAAACACAGATTTTTAATTTCTACCATTTGAAAAAAGAATTTTTCAATATAAGGTGCTAATGTAAAGCCAACAAAATTACGAGTCAAATAAAAATTATTTCCCCAATCAAAAACATTTAAAGATTACATAAATTACTTTTAAATGAATAGTTTTATATTAATAAATAGTAAATTTAAATTTAATAATAAAGTAATAAATAAGTAATTTTATATTTAATTTTCAAACCTCTGTAAAAATATGTTAGTACCAGTTTTATACCAGCAAAAATATGAAATAAATATTCAAATTTAAAGAATATATAGTAGACAGAAAATATAACTTACGTTTATACAAATGTCACGTTATTTTAAATGTCAACACTCCAGATTTTCAAAAGTTTACATTTTTGTTTCCGATGAAGCGATATTTTGGAAGAAACGAATTACTAACAGTGTGAACAATAAAAAGGAAGGAAAGTTTATGTGTGTTTTCCTAGAATTTGGAGGTAATTAGCTCTCGATCCCCTCCATTTCTATTCCAGGAAGGCAATTCCCTAGGGGCATACTGTAGTGCTATTTTATTAAAAATTTCCTCCCTTTCTTTGAAGGTCAGTCAGGTGCCGAACACAATATTTTTGACAAAGGGAACCGTTAATATGAAACACGTTTCAGCAGGAATTTTGTCACGAGTGTAACGCAACACTAGATTGAAGGGCTATAGCAGTAAAATCCTGAGATAAGAGAATTTACGAGGGTTTTATTTTTATTTTAGGACAATGGATAATATAAATTCACTAAGTCTCAATAATTACTAAAACTGATCTTTTTGTATTGCTTCTTGATAATTTAAGTAAAATATGACTTTTCTGTTATTATAAGTACATTTTTTTAAATTCTTACTCAAGTTTCCATTAATAATATTTTAGTTATATTAAATTTTCTTTTTTCGCACATCATTATTTATTACGTTATTGTAATCAAAATGAGATTAAATTTTCACACTTTTATCATAAAAGGATAACAAAAATATTAGTGAAGTGCTGCTTGTTAAATAAAATAATTTAATTTGTTATGAGAAATTGAAAATAGCACGTCAAGTAATATTTCAAAACACTGAAATTTCAAAAAAAAACTTAACTTTTGAATAATTATAACATCTAAAAGGGTCCAAAAAATAATATTCATTGAACGTTTTTTATTTATTTATTTTTACTTTTTTCATATTGAGTAAAACAAACTTATTTGTTTTGTTAATATCATGCTTATGACTTTTTTAATATATATATAACTTGACTTTGATAACCTGTATAACAATTCAGTCATAAAGGGCAATATGAATCTTGGCGTATTTACAAAATTAAATAGGTATCTTTCATGAACTTACTCTTCTGTAATCTCCCTAAAGTTAATAGATCCAAAAATTACCATTTAACATTAACACATATAATTTGGTTAATGTTTTTATACTAAAATGAAACCTTTCATATGCTTTAAAATGGATTTGACCAATTCAATATTCCAGAAATTTTATATGAAAAAAAAAAAATCAACATATTTTCGTTATTTACACATTTACAAGATTTGTTGTACAAAGCAATACTATCACAAACTTTGAGTGAAGCATGAAAATTAAAAAGGAAAGGATTAAAAGAATGAAAATCTATATAATCTAACTAGTTAAGAAATGAAAATCGAAGCATGGTTAAAAGAACAAATTTTTTAAAAGGAACTAAACCATGCAAAATTATTATTGATAAAGAAATATAATAATAAGAGTTTCATTTATGGCGAGCTCCTGCAGCTCTTCCTCATTTTTCATCAACAACCTCTTCACTTTTCTAAATCTGATTCCTCCCTGGAGCTTTTTTTTTTTTATTTTTCCCTGGACATGACACAATAATTATAAATTGCAGTGTTTATTCTCCGAATAAAATTGATATTATAATAAAACAAAGATTGAAATTTTCTGAAAAATTTTGTTTAGCTTTGAAATGATTTGGCTCTCCTCTGTAACCTGCGCCGTGGCATGATAGCCTCCTTGCACCCCCGTCACGCCACTGCCAAGCATACTTGGGAATTAAACACTGGGGGTTTCGTATTAGGCTGACCACCTAATCGGGACAAGCGCCTCTCACCCCAGGGCATCTCGATCAAGAAAAGGGTGATTGGCACTGAAGGTCTTAGGCCACATGGTCTGTTGTGCCACAGAGTTTAGTTTAGCCTAATGTTATATTTAAATGTGATGCAAATGTAATAAAATATATATTTTAAATGTTAAAAAAACATATTTTATCTTTATTATATTTATATTTAAATGTAATGCAAATCTGTAAGGTAAAATAAATTGAATGTTGAAAAATTTTTTACCTTTTTGAATTTATATCTGAATTTAAGAGCCTACTTAATTTTTATATTTGTGTTAAATATATTTGTTTTTAAATGTTTTTATATTGATCTTTAAATGCAATGCAATTTTTTTACTTCCTTCTATTCAGTATTTTCTTTCCCAATTCAAGAATTGAAATAATTAAAAATATTTCTATTCTTTAATTGGGAAAGAAAATAAGAGATAGAAAAAATAAAAGAAATAATTAAGAATTTTCTTATTTTTATGAAATTTTTTAAAATTTTTTATATAAAAATAAGGATATAAATACTAGCAATTTGTTTGTATTAATTAAAAACAGAATCTAAGTTTAAATTACTTTAATATTTGGGGAGAGTTTTAGCAAGAGAATATTTCTAGAAATTAATAGTTAAACTATTACAAATGATAAAATATTTAAGTTTTCAAAATTTTGTTAAAAAATAAAAAAATCAGAATTTTATGTTATTATACTCATAAAATAAACAAAAGTTTTAAACAGTTTAAGTTAAGAAATCAAATTTTTTAGCTGTAATTATACAAATTTTTCGCATGTAACATTAACTGTACAATATTTTGTTAAAAAATATCAATAAAAAATCTTATGCCTCATACATTTAAGATTAGAAGTTATTTTTAGAAAGGTGTGTTGATTAGTGCATTAATTAATTTTTATTTTTCAGTCTAAATTAATTAAAATTTCATTAGTTTTAGTAGATAATTTTTTTGTCTTTAAAATTTCATATTTTATTTACTTAAATATATAATAATTAAGTAAATAAAATACGCAATAATGAATTTTACTATAAAAATATTCTATTTTTTTTTTTTTTTAGGTTTTAAAGATTTATTTCTGTTTAAACATGGTATTTCGTAAATATCCTGCTGCCAATAGCGTCAATGCTAATAAGGATTGCTATTTTTATTATTATTCTTCATGTATTAAAGTAAGTATGAATTTTTTATAAGATAAATAAAATTTGAATTTAATGATAAAATTTAATTTAAGAGTAAAAAAATTTTCCCATATTTAGCAATTATTTGTCATTAGAGAGAAATTCTAAATATATACTTTATGATTTGATGTAATTGAATTTAGTAATCAGTAATTTATTTTAAATATGATATTTTTAGTTCTTGAGAATGTTGAGTTGTTAGTCAAATTACTGACTCTAGTTTTTGGTTCCTCAATTCATACACTTAATTTTCAATTTCGAGGTGAAATGTTGGCTGAGTGGTTATTCTGATCTTTAACTCTATTGTTCAACAATTCATTTCTCACTTTCAACATAGATACTTATAGTGATTCTCAACTTCTTAAACTAGATTCTAGTACAATAAGCTGTTATATGTGAATATAATGATTAACTTGATAAACAAATTTTATTAATTCTAAATATTTTATGCATTTATATTAAATTAATTTAATATGAATGCATAAAATATTTAGAATTAATAAAGTTTGTAACATAATATTTATAATATCACCCGCATACGATGCATTTATGTTTCTTAATATACATACCCTAAGTTGATTACTTTTATTTTTACCTTAAGAATCTTATTGATTATTTAGGTTAATTTGAATTTTTATAATTATAATAGCTAATGTGTACAATATCTTATTTCCTTCGCTCTCATTTTTAGGTCTTTCATTTTAAATTTTATATTTGTTTTAATAGAGTATAATTTTTTATCTTTTAAATTACTAGCTGCTCACAAATAACACACACCTGAATGAACTATTTCTTGCTCTTCCCAAGAAACTTTTCTGTGTTATTGCATTGCAGTTTTCAAATTCCATTATTTCACAATATTATATTTTATTGCACTCTCCTCTCAGTATTTTCTAAGACAGCAGCCAAATATTAATGCTGTAGCTTTCAACTCATGAGTTTGCAAGTTCGAGTCTTGCCTTAGTGTTTTAAATAGTAAATAGTATATTTTTGGTATTTCAGAATCTACTTTAACTTCTAGTCTTGACCAAATAAGTTATCTTAGTTTAAAAGGTAATCTTTAAACAAAAAAGGAAGAGAGAGAAAGAGATGAGGGAGGAAAAAAAAAAAAAAAAAAAAAAAAAAAAAAGGAAACCCCAGCTTTTTAAAAAGTTTGGTATCTGAATAGATAAGAAACTGATTGTAATTTCAATAAATTGTGCATTTGATTTTTAAAACCTCTTTATTGGGCTGAAATCTTTTCAACAGTTTGTGGTTTTAGTTCAGTTTTCAGAATACTAGATTCATTCAGTTTATAGAAAATTTGATGATAATTTGTTTTTAATAAAATTTATAAGAATGCATTTTATAAAAGTAAAGAATTTTTAGTTTTGTGAAGAAAGGATGAATCTGTGTATGAGAAATAAATAATGAGCTGAGTGAGAAATTTAAGAATCACTCATTTGAAAGTTGTGGGTAAACCACTCCTTTTAAGAGGAGTAACAACATATCGTCTAAAGGGGTAAATTAGATAGGAAAAAGAGTGACTTTCAATCTCTTATAGAAGTATTGCTGATTTTTTTATCTGACAATTTAGTGCAGAAATTAGGTTTTGAATTCATTACTTTAAGATTTTTTTTTTTTGACAATTACAATATAAAGATATGTTTTCTTTAGTCAATAATATAACAGTACATTTGAATATGACACTTTAATTGATTTGGATAATTATAGTGGTTTTTAAATTACAAACAATAACACAAGCAAATTTTTTATTCAGACATTTATCATAATAATTATATCTATTTATATTTACGTGTGAATGTAGTACTCTCAAGAAAAAATCGTCACATTACTTATTTTTCAGTTTAATTTACTATGGGCCATAAGTACAAAATTAACTTTTACAAACATTATTAATACAACAAATTGTACACAATTTAAAAAATCCATAAATATTTTATATAAGTAAATATAATTTAAGTTCTTTTGAAAAAATCATTTATTTAAAGTATAGCTTAAAATTTATTTTTGAATATTGATAATATGCTTTTTTGAAGTTACAGGATTTTAAAGACAAATATTTACAGATTATTCTGTTGAACAAAACTGGTTTATGTTTTTGCAAATAAATCTTGTTTTCTGATATATTTTCCAAGTTCATTTTAAACTGAAAGTAACTTCAATGCAACTAAGAATGAAATTAAAAATAAAATGCAAGATTATACAAAAAAACATTTAATCAATTTTTAATACAGAAAAAATTAAATAAAAATATGTATACAGAAATTCTTATGTTTATGATATCAAATTAATATTGGAGCTTATTTTTGAATTGACAGCTTAATAACACAAATTATAAATTATTTAATTGCTTAATAATACAAAATAAGAATACTATTAAAATAAGAATAAAAATGATAATATGCATTTTAATGTAGGTATTTTGCAAAATTTAGATTTTGATCGATTTTAGTAAGAATATATTGTTTCAATTAAAGTCACAACTGGACCATTTCTAAATGCAGTAAGTTTATTATCGGACTTAACATTAAACACATGATAACATTTATATAAAGTATTGATTGCTTTTTAAAATCTTGCATATTTGACATCAATAAATTATTATTCCTCAGGTAAACATATTTCATATTCAGTTCTTGCTTTTGACTACAGCCAAGCAAGTATAGTTGACTGCTTTTGAGCACTGTTCTTCTAAAAATCTCTTCACCTAATACGAAAAAAAGCATAATAGCTGAAATTTCTATAATATTTACAATCTCATTATTATCTATATAAATTTTAACACTGAAGATATATAAGAATAATATTTCAAAAAAGTAAAATCTTATTTTTTTTGCAAGGAATCTGATATCTATGTAATTATATTCTGTATTAAAATTATATTCAGCCTAAGAAATATACCATCCTCCATTCTCACATATTTATTGCATGTTATAGGACAGGTTTCTGAACATCTGATAACATTCTAGGAGCATAGAATGCAGGACATTTACTAAGAAATTAGTCAGCTTCTGGATAATAAATATCAGATTCCAAATCTATCTATAATAAAGAATAATTATTTATATTAAATTATAATAGAACTTTTTATTGCAATTTAAAGCAAGAGTAATTTGTTTAAAAAAAGGGCATTCTCGTTAATTAATTAAAACTTAGTAACTGAAGTTAGTAAATTAATGGTTATCTAGTAGTTTTTGAAAATTTTTTTATAAGAATGTGGCAAAAATGATAAATTATTGATATAAATTAACAAGTACAAAATAATTTTGGATTTCTTCTTTGTTATGAAATAGATATAGCCTCTATCATAATTTACAAAATGGATTATTAAACATTAAATAAAAATATATACATGCATACATAAATTTATTTCTAAAGGTAAAGCATTTTTTAATCAATCAACTTTAACTGAAAAACAGATAATTTTTTTAATAAATAAATAATTTTTTTTACAAATTACCATAAAAAAAGTTTAAATTATGATTTTGTATCACATATACTAATATTCAAATACATTACAAATAAAATGATTTTTTAGAATACAAGATTGAAAACTACCATATAATAAAAGACATAAGTAATTCTCCATATTTTGTAAAATATAGATTTTAATTACTTTCTTTTTGATCATGGAATCATTAAACAAATATTAAACTAGCAATATGATTTTTCTTCCATTTTTGTTTAAAAAAAAACCCTTTCTCTATAAAATTTCAGTTAAATTTTTTGGCATTAAAATAATTTAAAACATATTATTCATATACAATAAAAAAACTTGGAAATGCATTCACAGCAGTTTTCACATTCTACCATTAAAAATGCAGATACATAAACTGTGTAAGGAACTGTAAATTTTTTGTGTGTGGCGTGCCTAAGTCATTGTGGCATTGTTAGAAATTAATGCTGATATAAAAGTTTAGAACTTTCATGAATATTTTAAAATTCATCCTCAAATATGCAAAAAATACAGATTTTATATTACCAATGCTTCGTTGAAAGCAGCCAATTTTGGATACTTAGAGAAGTAAATTCTGTAAAAGAATAGAACAATAGACGGTCTGTTTTTCATCACAAAATGTTGTTGACTTTTAGACATTTTCTAAATAAGTTCAAATATTTTTTCTCACTGAATGTCACTAGGCATTTCAAATTGTAATCATTTTATCTGAAAGGAAAAATACTTACACACACATATGTGCTTACTCAATAATATCGTGCATGTAAAAACTATTTATGGTCAAGTTAATAAATTCTGGATATTTATTTTTTAAGCTATTAATTCAAATTAAAAATTTAGAAAATTTTAAATGACTTATAAATTTATTATAAAGTTAGTAATGATTTAGTTTTAGCATTAAAAACAAACAAAATTTTACTTCAAAATAGATTTAAAAACATTAATAAAATTTCTTAAGCTTATCACCAAGTAATATTAATTCAATGTATAATTTAATGAATAATTACCTTTCATTATTTTAAAATAAACTTTAAAACCAAAAAAACTTTAATTAAAGATTTTAACTGAAAATACTGATTGGAATTTTCATGCCATTTACTAAATAACATCATACATGCATAAACTGTGGTCAAGTGAATTACAAATACTGGATATTTATTTTTTTAAACTATTAAATTCAAATTAAAAATTTAGAAAATTTTACTTCAAAATAGACTTAAAAACATTATTAAATTACCGCATTCTTACATAAACAATATACTTAACAACATATAAATATTACTTTAAACTTACATAAACAATATATGAATATTACTTCAAAATTTTAAATAAATTTTACAAGCAAAATGAAATTAATAGCTTCAGTAATAACAATAGTTAACATTTTCTCAGTCTTCATAAAATTTATTTTGATTACAAAATATAAAGAATGTACCTGATCAGTCATTTCTTCCTTATATTGGATTCATCATCTTTAAAATAACTCCATGTTTCAGATTTGCTTTTGCTAATTTTGTTTCTTATTTTTTACTTCACTGATGACAATGACAACCATAAAATGCGAATTTAAATTCGATTTCCTTCCACAAATTTTTTAGTTAAAATTCTAAAGTACGTTATACAAATTAATACTAGATTTTGACACACAGAATTCCTTTTCGTTTTATCAATGAATGGTTTTAATTGCTAACAATCAAATCAAAAATTATCATTTAAATTTTAATAAATAAAATACATACTGTAAGTAATATTCTGTAGATTAATATTTGCTTCATGTTGTATTAACATTTAAATTAAAAAGTTTCAAATTTTATTTAAGAAAAAATTTATTCTTACTCATTGGTAAAGTGTTGCATTTGATATTAATCGCGCTTTCAATTCAGTACAATACACTATATTAAATAATATTTCTATAATATACATTGTGGATACTTAAATCAATGAGAAAATTAATAATCATACTCACGCTATTTCGAAAATAAAAGAATTTAAAAATGCACTCATTATAATTTATTATTAATTTATAATGAATTAAATTTTGGCAGAAAATAGTATTTGAAATAAAAATAAAATTTCCAAACACATTTTTATATTATTAAATATTATCAATTAATCAGAAATTTCAAATATTATAAATATTACATGAATATAAATTCATTAGAATTCATTCATTCACGTTTTCGAATACCAAAGTTTATATAATGGTAAAAAATCACAAATATGAAGATTTGATTTAGTCATTCAATTAATTATAAGAAATAAAGACTTACCTTAATGTTTCTGCACTCCTTTTGGTCCAATTATACATTTTAAATATTTGGATAGATTGCTTTTACAAAATGGAGTACTAAATTTCTCCATTTTTAGGGAAACTGAACCGAAAGCATAGAGCCACGTGGTGATTTAAACCAATCACAGCACATCACATTTACTTTGTGCCATAAATACATAAAAAAAAGAGTGAAAATTGTTTTGAATGGAGGATGGAGAGTTTGTAGGGGAACTTCTCTCCCCTATCAAGTACGAAAGAATTCATTTAGTGCCTTCATGGAGTACAAAATATCCGTCGCTCATCGAGTGGTGAAAAACCACTCCATTTTTTAAGAGTATATATATATATATATATATATATATATATATATATATATATATATATGTGTGTGTGTGTGTGTGTGTGTATTTGTATATATATTTATATATGTATGTATGTATATGCATTATGTGTATATTATATTTAATTGTTTTATAAATTACCTTGTGTTTTAAAAAATTATGCCGGCCAACTTGTCTAGTGGTCAGCGTGCCTGACTACGAATAGGGAGGTCCTGGGTTTGAATCCCGGTTCAGGCATGGATGTACTTTCTCTCTCTTTCTATCCTGTCTTTGTCCTTTCCTTGTGTGTGATTATGAAGTATGAATGATGCCTACCCTATAAACGGGTCCCTATGTGGTGCACCCGGGGCAACGCCTTGGCGGCAAAGAGGTCTTTGTTTCTGGCCGGTTCCTTTGGTATAAAGGGACAATACATCCCGATATACCCCAACCATTAGAAAAAAAAATGTTTTAAAAATTAAAATTTTCTTAGGGTGACAATTGCGCCTTCCGGCATTGCAAAGAAGCTTTGGGTGTTGAAACAACGTGCCGCCAGTGGAAGAGAGGGCGCTGCCTCGAAGAGAATTGCAAGCTCCGCCACATGAACATAAGCGTAAGTTGATTAAAATTTTATCTGTTCATATGTTATATTTATTCTGTGATATTGGAACTCTTAACTGCTGGATTTTCTCCATAGTCCTAGATAATAGATAATAGATTTGCTTTAATATAATAGATTTGCTTTAAAGAATGCAAAAATTTACTATCTCAAATTTAAATTATATGGAAAATGCATTTTGATTTGCATTATTTTAAAATTATTTTCAATAAGAAAATCAAATTTCATCGTAAAAAGGAATCCGAGCATTTTTAATGAATTAATCATAAAAAACAAAGTTTATACTACTTTCAGTGTTATCCTTATTTTTAATTATTAAAGTTTTCAATATATGATATTTTTTTTCTTAATATTGGTTTCACTTTTTTTTAAAACTTAAGATTCTTAATAATTTTACTAAGATTCTTAATAATCTGTAAAGTGCTCAATGAATGTATTTTAAATAATTTGTATTAAAAAATATCTTTAAAGTTCCTAAGAATATGTTATGATTGAAGTTTTGACTTATAAAATATTCTAAAGCATAAAATATTGATAAAAGTTATTTGTAAGCTAAAATTAATACATAATCAATAAAATTTATTAACAATTTGGCTAAAAATATAATTAATATTAGAAATATAATTAGCATTTTAACTTTGAGTTTAGCTTTTTAAAAATGAATAAAAATTAAGCATTACTGTTGGTTGAACACAGCTTTGCTTATGTGATATTGTAACAGGATTTTAGAATCTTTAAATTTTATTTATGTGTAAATACATAAATATTTCTAATCTCATTTTAATGGAAATTTAATTTGGTGGTTGTGTTTTGTTGCTAAATTTGCTTTGAACACTTGTTTTTCTAACAATCTTTCCTGTTGTTAAAGCTTCTTCCTCAATTTGATGTACTTTTGCTATTTGTAAGATTTCTTTCATAAACTACAAATGTTAGAAAATTATCTTGCACAAATTAATTTCATCTTAGTTTTCTTTAAAATACATAAATAATTTGTCTTTATCATTTTTTAATATAAAACTTATAATTTGATACAATTTTGAAAAGATGGATATTTAACAGGACAAAATATATTCATAATTTCATTTTAAAGCAAAGAGATGATTTTGCATTTATTCATTATAAAAATTTAATTCGAAGCATTGATCAGTATTTACTTCAAATTTCTTCGTAGTATAGTTGACGAATCATATGCTTAAAATATAAAAGAGTAGTATTAAAATGGCTCTGAAATATGTTAATCTAGCTTAATTATAATTTTTATGCTTGAATAAATTTTTATAGTTTAACTATTAAAATATTTTCTTAATAGGAAGTTATATATACAGATTTATTTATATATTTTTTAATTCAAAATATAAGCTTATGTTTTAAAATTTTATGTCTTGTCTAAAATATGTGGGCATTTGGAAATTTAGTCATTTGTTAAAAATTTCTGAGGAGTTCTACTTAATTTATTGCATTTCCTTCATATTCCTCGGAAATTGTTAACTTGTATATTTGCTGAAAAAGATATAAATTAGAGAGAAAATGCGAATATTGGAATTTATATCTCATTTTAGATAGATCTAATTTGTTGTACCGGTTTTGTATGAATATTATTATTGATTTTTATTAGATTAATGGGAAATTAAGGTGCAGAAATTTATTGAAGAAACAGATTTTGTTTGCACAGTTTAAAATATCATTCTTATTCACGACTATTAATCAAATATTTATTAGTAACATAGCTGTTAAATGGATCAGAAAATATTATGATAAACATCATTTTTAGCAGTCTGAAGCTGCATTCTTTATAGTGTAAAAAATGTAAAATAAGAAATAAAAAAGTTAGAATTATTTAAAAATGAAGTTTTTTTTTTTGACAAAAAATTGGATTTCCACAATTTAATTCATATTCAATATAAAATTCATTTGAACTTATGAAACTGGATTATTTAATTTAAAAAATTTCCTTAATCGGTTTTGCAAAATTAATTGTTAGTTATCTTATTTGCAATTTATCAATACCGAGTTTCTAATCTGAAGTAAACTGAATATAATATTTTCTCTTAGCACATGAAAGGGGATTAATTTTTAACTTCAAATTGTATCTTCAACTGTACTTCTCAATCTCATCACATATATTTGAAACTGTTCTTGTATTGAAAATTTACTCAGCAAAATCAATTCTTAATTTTTCAAAGTTATGGAAACTTTCTGAAATAAGATGAAAATGCTTAGCATTACTCTATTTTTATATTTTATTTTCTACTCCTACACTCTTAAAAAAAATTGAGTGGATTTAACTCAGAAGGAGTGAAATTTCACTCTAGTAGATTTTGATACATATCAAATTTTGTTTTCGTTTTGGTGTAAATAATATTCTGTAGATTAATATTTGCTTTATATTAACATTTAAATTAAAAAGCTTCGAATTTTATATATGGAGAAATTTAATCTTATTCATTAATAAAATGTTGTATTTGATATTAATCGCACTCTCAATTCAGTACAATACACTATATTAAATAATATTTCTATAATATACATTGTGGATATTTAAATCAACGAGAAAATTAATAGTCATATTCACGCTGTTTCGAAAACAAAAGAATTTAAAAATGCATTCATTATAATTTACTATTAATTTATAAGGAATTAAATTTGGCAGATAATGGTATTTGAAATAAAAAAATACAATTTTCAAACACATTGTTATATTATTAAAGATTATCAATTAATCAGAAATTTTAAATGTTAAAATATTACAGGAATATGAATTCAATAGAATTCATTCATTCTGATTTTCGAATAGGAGAGTTTATATCATGGTCACAAATATGAAGAATTGATTTAGTCATTCAATTAATTATAAGAAATAAAGACCGCAATGTTTCTGCACTCTTATTTGTCCAATTATATATTTTAAATATTTGGATAGATTGCTTTTACAAAATGGAATACTGAATCCCTCCATTTTTAGGGAAACTAAACCGAAAGCATAAAACCACGTGATGATTTAAATCAATCAGAGCCCATCACATTTGCTTTGTGCCATAAACACGTCAAAAAAAGCGTGAAAATTCTTTTGAATCGAGCATGGAGTGTTTGAAAGAGAGCTTCTCTACAAGTAAGTGGAAAAGCACTCATTTTGTAGAAAAGAGTACAAAATATCCGCCGCTCATCGAGTGCTGAAAAACCACTCAATTTTTTTTAAGAGTGTACGCTGAGAAACGTTCAAAGTGTGAAATATTAAGCATGAAATCAATTCTTAAACTTTTGTGTTTAGTTTAAAACATTATCATTAATTCTAATGTTGCTAATTTACAATCTTTTGTTACTGAAGAAAATAAATCATTTTAAATTAAAAGAAATTAAGAATTTTTATTAAGTACACGCATCATTTTTTCATAAAAAATATTTATTTATTTATTTTATTTACTAGGTTGATCGAAGTAAGATTGCCTGTTACTGGGAGAAACAGGTAGGTGGTTGTCAAAAACCCCACTGTGTGTTTTTTCATAGAAAAAAAACTGTTGAAAATAAAAGTAAGTATCTCTATTTTTTTTTACAATAAAAGTTCTTTAGATTTTCTTATTTCTTATCTTTATGTTATTTTTGAATTTCTCATTATAAATTTTACGTAACTTTTTTTTTTAAATTTCTTATGATAGTGCCGGCATCCCCTGAGAAGCAAGCTCCGAGTACTTCTTTTGTTCCGGGAGAGAATACAGAAATCGTTGAGCCATCTATTCTCTCTGTAGACGAAAACAACGGTATGAGGTTTTATCCAATTAAATAATTTAATTACTTTTGAGCACCAAATATTCATACATTAAAATATTTTGAATGAATACACATTTTTTTTAATCCTATAAAAAGCACTGTAAATATGGGTCTTTTAAACCTATAAGACCTTAATCTAAAGCTGCTTCTGAATAGAAAGTCTTAGATTGATCCCAGTGTATTACCTTAAAGTGCTCGTAAGATGCTCTTGTGCACTAAGAGTATTTATTAATAAGGAAACGAAAGTAAGCAGATATAAATTTAATAACTTATTGGTTATGTGTTATCACTGATTTCTCAAGTATCATTTCAATTTGACTTTCGTGTTTGATATGAGCAGAGTTGAGAAGTTTTCTTTTTTGGCTTTTGTTTTGTTTTCTTTTTCACTCAATTTCATAATTTGTAGATTAAGTTTGCACTTTTAATGAGGATGTATGTGACAATTCAAAATCTATTTTAAATTCGGGTTCTAATCAATATTAAAAATGACCATTGTCTCACAGACAAATAAAACCATTCAGGTATTATATGATTACAATTTTCATAATTCACTTTGCTTGAAGTCGGAGTTAAATTAATAATCAAGAGCAAAAAGTATCACCTTAAGATGATGAATCAAACTTCTTTGTTATTAAATATCAAGATATTTTTTCTTCTTAAATCAAGAAAATTCTAAATCATTTTTAATTTTTAAGTGCTAATTATCTAAAACAAGTCACTTTTTGCTAATGTCATAAATTGGATGAAAATGCTTTTGATTTTGTTTAATTGGAAAAGGAGAGCAACAGTTAAGAAATGAAACTTTTATTTTAAATTAACAAGTTGTCGGTTTCTATCTTCTAATTAAGGATAAAAATGAAATTTATTTAATAAATTTTTTAAAAATACTTATACAAACAATATTACCATATGTTAGTCGAGGTTTTTAAAATGTTATCCTCATGCAATTTTTTTTAACATACATAATATAAAGCTTTTCTAGAAGAGGTACTTATTATTTTCTAAAATTGCTTAGACGTTATATTACTTTTTGTTAAATTTTTATAGATTAATGCTGCATAAAGAGTCTCAGGGAGGGGGGGGAATAGTTTTATAAAGATAGAGAATAGATTATATTTCACTAATATTCCATGTAATCATAATTAATATTTTATTAGGGTATGAAGTCAAATATAAACTATAAATAGTAAGAAAAGGGCTAAATAATAATTTTAATTTACAATTTTAGTAGTGTCGGAATTATAGTAGTATTAAATATTAAAATTTGTTTAAAAAAATATTTCTCATTTAAATGCTGCATAAAAAATTTAAAGCATACTATTAGGAATGATCAAATGAAAAAGCACGAAACGACGTAAAAACGCAATAGTTAGATATCTGATTATCGCGCTATGGGAGAACGTAGCGAGACGTATAGGGATGTGATTGGAGTCTCTGACTGAGATCGCAGCCTGCTCGGGGGCCCGCGCCCACAAGAGAGAGCAGAAGTTCTTATCAAAAGCGGCGTCCCAACGATGCGGCAGTCCGTTTGAGGGCAGGATGTCCTTTGCGTTGCTATATTCGACTTTAGAGCAGCAGCGAGGTGTTATCCTATTTCTGACAGCGGAAGGTGAGGAAACGAGGGGGAAACACAAGTCGTCACCTCCCTTTAAAATGTTCAAAACCGTACCGACAGTAAAAAAGGTGTTTGCTCACCGTCTTGTTCGATGTTTAAAGTCCCCGATACTTGTGAAATACCACGCGGACAGAAAAACCATAAGCTCCGATGTGTATTGTGAGACACCTGACGCCTACGCAGGTCAATCAAGAACAAAAGACTTGAGGATGCTCACGAGAGGGTGTGATTATGCTCCATGATAACGCGTGTAAACACGTCTCCAGAGTCACACACGTGACTCTAGCCAAGTTCAAGAGGGAGAGTTGTACCATCCGACCTACAGTCCGGACATGTCGCCCTGTGATTTCCATGCGTTTGGTCCATTGAAGAAACACCTGAAAGGGAAGCGCTTCAATTCGGACGACATGCTCAAGGACGCTGTGAAGGACTGGATCTCGCCACGGTCACAGTAGTTCTGGGAACAAGGAATCCTGTGGCTTGTTCATCAGTGGGATCGTTGTGCTCAAGCCTCATGGTGTATATTTTGAAGTCTACATTTGTATACCTACCGTGTCGTTTCGTACGTTTTCATTTGATCATTCCTTATATGATTCTTTACATACAAGTTTGCTTAAGTAAAGAATTATCAAGAGTAAAGTATTTTGTGTTTTGCTAATTAAGACAGGCAATTTTAGAATTAAAACAATTTATTTCTATGTAATATATGTATCAAATATAAATTATCTTTATCATGTAATACATGATAAAGATAATTTATATTTGATATTTTATATTTCTTCCTTGATAAAAATCAGTTATATCTTTAGGTTTTTGTCGAAAATCGGATGAAGAAATCAAATTAAAAAAAATAATTAAAGAGTGTGCTAACATTTATCATACAGGTAAGCGATATATGTAAGTTTATTTTGAATTTATTGATGTTTCCATTACTTACTACTTATATTAACAATCATATAAAAATATTTTTGTGTTGTTAACTAAGTTTTGGTTCAAGCTAAGTATTCAAAATTAATAAAATTCTCAAAAATAAAAGATTTATCTAAATATTTAACAAAAACAATATTTGAAGAATATCATTAACTTATAAATAATATTTTTAAACTTTTTATTCATATAATAAAAAAATCTTCGAAACTGTAAACGGGATATTAAATACAAATCAAATCTTTTGTTTTAAATTTTAATTTTTTGCTTATAAATTTTGTTATAATAAAACCTTTTCTATTTTTTTTATTTCACTTAATTAATTTAAAAGCATTATGTGAAATAAAAGATTTATTTAATGCTCATAAATGAAATATTTTTTTTTAATCTTTTATTAAAATTTATATAAATATAAATTTAGAATATGAAATATGAAAATAATATTTAAAATTTATATAAATACAATACTGGCCATTAAAATTGCTACACCAGGAAGAAATGCAGATAACAAAATGATATTTATTGGACAAATATATTATACTAGAAATAACAAGTGATTAAATTTTCAAAAAGTTTGGCTATATAGATCCTGAGAAATTAGTGCCCAGAACAAACACCTCTGGCAGTAATAACAGCAGTTATACGCCTGGGCATTGAGTCAAACAGAGATTGGATTGTATGTACAGGTACAGATGCCCATGCAGCTTCAACACGATGCCACAGTTCATCAACCGTAGTGACTGGCGTTTGGTGACGAGCCAGTCGCACGCCAACCATTGACCAGACGTTTTCTATTGATGAAAGATCTGGAGAACGTGCTGGCCAGGGCAACAGCCGAACATGTTCCGTTTCAATGAAGGTCCGTACAATACTGGCAACATGCGGTCGGGCATTATCCTGCTGAAACGTAGGGTTTCGCAGGGCTCGAATAAAAGGAGTAGAGCCACGGGTCGTAACACACCAGAAATGTAACGTGCACTGTTCAAAGCACCGTCAATGGGAACAAGAGGTGACCGAAACGTGTATTCAATGGCACCCCATACCATCACACCAGGTGATGGGCCAGTATGACGGTGACGAATGCACGCTGACAGTGTGTGTTCACCACGATGCCGCCAAACACGGATGCTATACACAAACCTGGATTCATCTGAAAAGATGACGTCTCGCCATTCGTGCGCCCAGATTCGTCATTGATCACACTATTGAAGGCGCTCTTGTCTAGGACGCAGCGTCAAGGGAAGCCACAGCCATGGTCTCCAAGCTGAGAGTCCATGCGGCTGCAAACGTCGTCGAATTGTTCGTGCAGACACTTGTTGTTTTCCAAACGACCCCGTTTCTTGACTCACGGCTCGTGACGTGGTTGCACGATCCATTACGGCAATGCGAATAATATGCCTGTCTTCTCGGCTGCTAGTAATAGGTGGCCGTCGCCTAGTGCATGGCGTTCCGTATTACCGTCCTGAACCCATCGATTCCATATTCTGCTAACAGTCATTAAATCTCGACCGACGCGAGCAACAATACTGCGATAAGATAAACCGCAATCCCGGTACGCTTTTCCAGGCAACAACGTTCAAATGCAATTTGTATATGAGGTACCGGCTGAACAATTTCCTCATTTAAACACAATGTAGGTGTCGCTACTGGCGCCTGCTTTGTCTGAATGCGCTGAAAAGCTAATCATTTGCATATCACAGCACTTTCTTCCTTCCGTATAAATTTCACGTCTGTAGCATGTCGCCTTCTTGGTGTAGCAGTTTTAATGGCCAGTAGTGTATAAATTTATAAAAATTTTAGAATTAGAGTAAAACCTCTCAAATGGATATTGTTAAATTACTAAAAAAATTTTAAAAGAACAAAGTTTATTAAACGATTTATTATATACTGTTTTAATTAATTTTAATTTTCATTTAAATCAATTGAATTGATGGGGCAGTTTTTAAAAGAAAGAAGCTGTGTATATATATATATATATATACCGGGTGATTATAATTAAAGTCCTGATTTTAAAAATCGATAATTTTAAAACTACTGGTCAGAATTACTTGATATTTTAGTAGAACAATCGTAAGGCAAATGGAATTTTTATTTGGCGAAGGAAAAATATTTCTAAAATGTGCCGATAGATGGCGTTTACATTGTCTAGATATATGCAAATTACTAATACGTGACATGCGCACATGAGACTTAGCTGCCATAAAAATGCAGAGCACCAGCTCTTTGCCTAAATGATTCATCATGACTCTGACTATGAAGGATCGCGCTCTGCTCTTGAAGTTTTTTTTTTTTATAAGAACGATGACTGCACTTACAGCTATTAGGAAGTTTCGGACATTAAAATCCATTAAATGGGGTCCAATAACCGCAAAAGGTCTGCGAAAAATGATTGCTAAATTGGAAGAGACCGGTTCATTTTGACGTTAAACGGGTAGAGGTATAAACCAGTTTCGGCTGCGGCAGTGGAAGTTGTGGCTACAGCATTACAAGAACAGACTAACAGTGATGTTGGAATCAGCAGTGCACGGGGAATTGGCCGAATGCTGGATATGCCGAACAGCACGGTGCGTAAAATCCTACGGTAGATCTTGCTCTGTTATCCGTATAAGATAACTCATGTGCAGTAGTTGCTACCGGCTGACCTGGAAGCACGTCAATCTTTGCACTGCAATTTCTTGCCCGGATGGAAGTGGACAACGGATGGCCATGGAACATTCTGTGGTCTGACAAAGCCCACTTTCATTTGCAAGTTTCTGTAAATACGCAAAATTGCAGGATATGGGCGACCGAGAATCCGTCCCAGCTACAGCCATTACCTCTTCAGTCTGAAAAGGTTACTGTGTGGTGGGGAATAACGGCAGCGTTTTTCGTTGGTCCGTTTTTCTTCGAGGAGATCACACCTGCGGATCCCGTTACCTGCACCGTTACTGGCAACCGGTATGAAACACTTTTGCGTAACCATGTCCTTCCGGCACTTCAGCAGCGTCAGTGTGTGGATCGCACAATATTCATGCAAGATGCGCTCCTCCGCACATTGCTACTCCTGTGAAGCAGTTACTGAGTGCTAATTTCCGGAGATGACAGGATCATAAGCCGTCATTTTCCAACAACGTGGTCGCCACGTTCCCCCGACTTAAACCCGTGTGATTTCTGGCTTTGAGGGTACCTGAAAAATGTTGTTTACAGCGGGCGTTTTCAGAATCTAGCCGACTTGAAGGCAAGCATCACACACCGCATCCATTGCATCAGTACAGATACCCTCCGATCTGTTGTGGAGCATGCCGTTTTGTGCTTCCAATTAGTAGCGGAACAAGACGGAGGGCATATCGAACAACTTATGCTTTAATCATCAACGAGGTGTTGATTCCATGAAGCTATTTTTTTTTTTTTTTTTTTTTTTGTCATAATCGCTGTTGTCGCTGTATTCTTATATTTTAGCTAATAAATCTTTAGTAAATCTCTGAACTCGAATCTCTGAAAATTTTTTTCTTTTGGCTAACAACATTTCTGTGTTTAACGAATACATTTTTGGACTTTCCTCCTGATATTACCCGGACAGCACCATCTATCGGCACATTTTGGAACTATTTTTTCTTTCGCCAAACAAAATTCCATTGCCTTACGATTGTTCTGCTAAAATATCAAGTCATTCTGACCAGTAGTTTTAAAATTATCGATTTTTAAAATCAAGACTTTCATTATAATCACCTGATATATATATATATATATATATATATATATATATATATATATATATATATATATATATATATATATATATATATATATATATATATATATATATATATATATATTTCTAGCATTTCAAATGATAAATTTATTTTTCAACTTCATCATGAACATCGTTTTCTTATCACAAATTATATTATTTATACACTTAAACAGAACTTTTTACATTATTTTATACCAGATTAATTAAAATTACAAAATAATTTAAATTATCATGTTGGATTTTTAAGAAATTTTTTCAAACCTTCATTTTATTTTTAAATAATGGACCTTCATCTCAATAATAGTCCCTTTATACAAATTATCTTGTCCTGAAAATTAATTTTATTTTAAAATTTGCTAATTTTATTTTCATCCAAGATGTAGTTTATCAAATTTTCTCTCAAATTTTAAATAATCTTTAATAACAGCTCTCAAATTTTAAATAATCTTTAATAACTAAATAATCTTTTTGTGTGAAACATTATTTATGTAGTTAACTAGCTACGCATTTTGTCTTTTGAATTGTTTGTGAACCTTGATTTCAGGAGAAACCACATCTGATTGTCATAAAATGATTGATTAAAAATACTTGATTTGAAAAAGTGGAGTGTAGACCTTCACTTCATTGCAATTTCAAAAAATATGAACTGAAGTTGTTTAAAAATCATTGAAACTGAAGCAGTAGAGCTAATATTCACTTACACAAAAAAATTGAAAACATTCTTTTGAAATAAGCCTCTTAAAGTTTATTATGTTTTGATTTTTAGAGCAAGAATTTTTCTGTATTGTAATTTATTCAAATATTTAATTATTGATTAAATTTTAGGAGGGAAATAGAATTTGAAATGTTCCAATTAAATTATTTTTTTACAGATTATATAATCCAATCAAATTGTAGTTTCATATGATTTCTTAAATAATCCATCAAGTGCTTATATTGTCTCATTTTTGATATTAAAATATTTAAGATAAATCTTCTAGGGTGTAATATTCTTCTTTTGATATCAAAAATCTTTACACTATCTTAAACTAACTCTTACTAATAACTTAAGGTATATATTTTGTAAAAGAAAAAGTTTATATATCCTTGCAGATATGTGTCCCTTCACCGAGATTTCATTGTAGACAAGTTTTAAAATCTTGTGCTCAGTGAGAGGATTTAATATTTTTTATAAAATGGCATGCCAATTAATGTGCATGACATATGTAGAGGATTCACCTGAAAATGGTATTAAAAATTCATTTCATGATATAAAGCAAAATTCAACTTTGCCCTGTGAATCCGTGATTAGGTGTTCGGGTTAGTAAAAAAAGTGTTTTACAACTATACCAATGTTTCTATTAGAATATAATTTTAACTAAGAATGGCATAAGAATTTTGAAGTTCTCTTGATGAGTCTGGATATGCATATTCTTGGATAAAGTAATTCCAATATTATAAGTTCTCATGACAGGACATTCAACAGAACATATATATATATATATATAATATAAGATAAAACATGAAAAATATTGAAATCAGAAATATGAAATTGGAAAAAACTAAAATATACGATACAAATGACAAGTCGAAGGCATAGGGACCACGTTTTCATCAGGAGGAGATGGCCAGCTATGAAAGAGCGCTTTTATAAAAAAATAGCTAGATTTTTATTTTATTGTATTGTTTTTTTCTGTATTGTATTTACTACTTTATGTATATTTTTTTCTTTTATATATATATATATATATATATATATATATATATATATATATATATATATATATATAATCAAATTTTATATATAATGATATGACAAGACTTGATTTCATTGTTGATATTTCAGTTTATGAAACTAGTTTATCATTCTAATTCAGAACATTGGTAATAAACTTAACAATGCATTTAATTTTCATTTTCCATAAATTAAAAATAATTTAAATTTTATTAGTAAAAAGAAAGTGCAAGGTTCATATAATTTATTACTACAAATTAATGACAATCATAAACTTTCAGATTCTAAGTAATATAAAATTTTCTGTAGTAAAAATGTAAAATATTTATAAGAAACTAATTTTAATTATAGAAGA
This sequence comes from Latrodectus elegans, assembly GCA_030067965.1. NCBI lineage: Eukaryota > Metazoa > Arthropoda > Arachnida > Araneae > Theridiidae > Latrodectus > Latrodectus elegans. Next base: position 18,206,023 of record CM057813.1, on the reverse strand, counting down.
CTAATACGGAAATAAAAGAAAAGCTAATTACATATTCTTAATAAATTTCATACATTTTATTTAAAAAAATGTTTTTAAAAATGTATGAAACATATCTTTTATAACTTTGCTTTCATTTACGAGTGACTTTCTTAACTTTATTGTCAGTTTTATGCTTTATTTTACATAGAATTTCAAATGCCAGTTTTAGAAGACCATAAACAAGATATCAATTTGATGGTATTAACGTGCTTTTTACTTAGTCCTCTAGTTTGCTTTTCTGTGCTGGCAGCGGAGTGGTTAGCACTCTGGCCTTCGGTTCAGCAAATTGTGGATTCATGTCCCACCTTAAGAATGAGTGCTATAACCGATCTAATTCAGAATCCACTTTAAACTGTTAGTCCCAGTATGATTCACCGTCATGTGAAAAGTAACCATTAAGAGGCATTACAAGGCTGCTTTATATCTTTCTGTTGTACAATGTAAAAGTAGTTATCACAAATGCCTTCCATCATGATTTTTGTTTGACAAAATATACGGAATTGGCTTATGTCATTATATATGTCATTGGCTTATAGCTTATATCAAAACCAACTTTTCTTATTGATTCAATAAAAATTTGTCTAAAAGAAGAATTTGCTTATGTAGAATTTTGTTGCAAAACGAGACACTTTAATTCCTATTTAATTAAGGATTTTCTCCATCAACCGTTACTAAAAGATTGTTGTTGTTGTCACTAGGCTGGGGGTGCGCTGCTCCACTTTTCCAAGTGAACCATATTTTGGTGTGAAGTCCGACTTCCGCAGTACACACATGCCATAGGTACCAGTTTATTGGATGGACAACCATTCACAGCTAATTCATACAAGGAACGGACAAAGACAGAATCGATAGAAAGAAAAAGTACATCCATGCCTGAACCGAGATTCGAACCCATGACCTCCCAATCCGCCGTCAGGCACGCTGACCATTAGACAGGTTGAGCGGCATTGGTAGAGGATTAGAAAATATAAATGGAATTATATTTGTTGAGTTCTGTTTTTTCAAAGGCAATTTGTACTTAATAGATCTTGTTCTACATAAATATTACGAGGTATTGAACGTTCAAGCATCTTATATTTTGTTCAATAGTTTGTAGCTCTTATTAATTTAAGCATAGATTTTGCGACATTTTATAGTGGACAGTATCAATAACCTAATTCTGTTGTAAGGTATTCTAATACTCACAGCATAAACTGCTGTCAGATATTACTTTTCATATCGTAGGCCATATGGAGGCCATTACCGTATGCCATATGAAAAGGGCAGAAAGTATAGTATGCCATTTGATTTCATACCGTGTGCCATATGAAAAGTAACACTGACAGCAATGTGACAACTTTCTGAAGCTACACTTGAGGAAGTTCACAATCTATCTCATTTTGTTCAATGTGCTGCTGGGATTAGAGAAATAACTCAAAATTCATAACAATCTTTACAATCAAAGAATCTATAATATCCATCAAGAATCCATAATCAAAGAATCTATCAAAATCCATAATAATCTTTCCAATTTGTTGACCTCAAGGAAAGACTGGCCACCTGGTTGGCAAGTGCTATTTGTACTCCTCTACTTAGAACTAAATTGGCAACTGAAAGATCGGCACTTTGTACTTCAGTTTACTTACTAATGAGTTTACTACATTGTGTATGACTGCTTGTAGTGTGGTTTAGAATCTATTTAAAAATATCTGTCTTTGTCGAATGAAATCTCATCGGCTATATTACCCACAAACCAAATCAATTCTTTTGATATTCTTAGTAAAGATGGAAAATGCTGTCTTTAATAAGCAATTCTATTGAAACTTTATCCACAAATATATATATATAGCGCATTGGATATGCATTTTGTAATAGGTAAGTCACACATACTAAAAATAGTTACAAATTTTTAAATTCCTATTTTTTCTTATAGATATAGAGCAAATGTTTCAAAGCAAGGATTGACTAATGTTGGCCATGTCTTGTTTCAAAAACAAAAAAGTATGTTCTATCTTTATGCTAAATGCATTTTAACTTGCATGTAATAGCATAAATTTTAGTAATTTGATTGGTTTTGACTGCTTGATCTTATTTTTTTAATCTTAAAAAGTTAATAAAAATAAGAAACAGCTGTTAAAATCTTTCTTGGTTATAGGTTATAAACAAGAATCTAAATAATAAACTTAAAAGGAAACTAATTTTTAATATAAATCGAAGAACAAAATTCTTAGATTTGGGAAGAAACTTTCAGTAGAAATTTCCATTGAATTCTAATTCTCCAATACACAATAAAGTAATCATTTATTGAAATGATTAATATAATTTTCATTTTATAAATGGTGTTAGTACTGTCTATTCTATGTAGTTTACAGAAATACTTAAAATAATTTCAAAGTTAATTGAACTGTAAATTTTGCGTCTATATAAAATAAAGTTTCTTTTGCAATAAAATGCTGAATTTTCATTATAAATTATCTCAATATAATATTATATTGATGGCTTGAAATGCTGTTCCATATTTATTTCTATTACGTAAAAAAAAAAAAAAAATTTAAAACTAGACTCTGAAAGTTTCACATCTGTTTGATCATCTGACTGGTTTTGGACTTTCTGGTATTTCTTGTACTTAATGGATTTAAGAATCTCTCTCATTCTTTATATATTAAACAATATAATAGACCCATTTAAAAATTTCAAACTGTTGTGACATTCAGCTCAAAATGTCAGTTTCCCACCATGAATGTGGTGAGCTGGAAGTTGAATTCTTTTCTTAAGTTCAACAATTCATGGATTCATACCCCACTTTGGGCTTGAATGATTTCAATTACTTAGAATCCGCTCTAAATTGCATTCCTAGTCTAATTAGCCCTTATCTGCAAAATTGATTGTTGAGTGGCTAATAATCCAAACCTATCATAAGTTTGGATTTTCTAGTAGTTTCGTGAATTCACACTTCAAATAAATTGTTCTTGTTTGCAGAATAAGAAAAAGTAACTAATCAAGTAAATAATCCAAAATTATTTTGGAAATACAAATGAGCATGTACTGAATTATTTTTTTGGTATACCTAATTATTTTAGGATACCTTTTTCTTATTATAATATACCTAATTATCTAGTGCAATTTTTGAGATTACAGTGATTGTGAGATCAATGAAATAATTAAATGAGATCTGCCAACTATACGATTTAAGTATAATATAAAATAATGATAAGATTTTGTCCTGTATTTAAAAACTGGGTCAATCTTTTTGTTCATACAATACTTGACGTCTAAATCAATCAAGATTTCTTTTACTTATCTTTATTTAAAATATCTTTACTTTATCTTTCCTTAGTTAAGAGTTCTTTATATCTCTTTACTTAAGACATTTTATTTTATTTAACATCGTGGTTAGTTTTTTAATTGTTGATATGGATTCTAATAAATTTTCATTTATGTTATTTTCTTATTCATGTAGTTATTTATTACTTAAAATTCTTTTTATAGAGTGAAGCTTAAGAAAATCTTCAAAAGTTATTATGAAGTTAAATTTTTAAATGTATTTAGCTTCATAATTTTTAAATTTGCTAAATTTTCTTGCTTAGTGTGCGTTTTTTTTTCTTTCTTTCTAAAAAAAATTATAGAAAATGTTTTAATTTAAATATTAATATTTTTGCGTGTTTATTATTTTTGATTAATTAATTTTTTGTTAATATTTAATATAGTGGATTTACGTGCTAAGTTAAGTAGACCTTTGAAGAGACGCTATCCATTTCGCTCTAAAGGTGGTATGTATGATTTTCCTTTCATTTATTAATTTCTCTTCCAGTGATGATTTGGTATTTATTTAATATTAACATTAATATTTATATTTAATAGTAATATGTAATAGTAATTTTATTAAGATATTTTATTCATATTTAATAGTACTATATAATAGTAATTTTTAATAGTAGTTTTATTTATGTAGTAATAATGAAAAACATCAGAGTTTAAGTATTAATCGTTAGCATTTTAAATATTAACATTTTCGTACTTTTTACTTATGTTGTATTCCTTTTTTCTTTCTTATTGATATTAAATATATCTTATTGATATATAATTTGTAATCAAATTTAATCCGTCTCTAAAGAAAAGTTTTAATGTTTTAATAAATGAAAGAAAGTTCTCACATACCTTGTGGCGGGGTATGTGGGAATTACTCTTTCATTTATTAATCATCTCTTCCAGCTTGTATGATTTAGGTTTTATTTTAAAGAAACAAAATTTATGGTGTAATAATAATAAAAGATTAGTTTTAATTATGAAGAAAATGCTATTTGTTGCCGTGGCTTTATATTTAGAGCATTCTTAAGTCATTAACATTCTAAAAGATTAAATTCAGTTTTTATTTAAAATAATGATTTAAAAACACAGATGAAATTAAATCTGTAATCTACCTGTGAAAGTACCAAGAAATTAGTTTCATTTCTTTTAGAAGTAGTGAAATGAATGAACAAAGCTTTTTTTTTATACATACATTCTTGGATTTCAGTAAGCTTTTCTCTTAAGATACTATTTATGAGAAAGTTGTAAGTCTTCAAGGAAAGAAAGAAATTAATTTTTGTTTGGCATAAGTAATATAATTTAAAACAAAATTTTTGTGATAGTTAAGGTTCCATAAGCTTTTGGATGATATAACAAAATAAATTGCAAGTAATTTTTATTTCTAATATGAAAAAATTTGTATTGCTCTTTATGAACCATTTTATTGCTCTTTATGAAGCATTTAATTTGAGTTGCCAAATTTTAATACTATGTAAAAAATCCTGCTATTGGTTTTAATGTGCAAATGAGATATAAATATATCTTTAATGTTTTTCCAAAATTGATATACGGATAATGTTTTTCATACTACTAATTCAGAGCCTAATGATAAAATTGCGAGTAATTTTAATAACCTGCTCCTGATATTACATGGAAAGTTACCATGAAATTATTTTAAAAGATTTTCTCAACGTTTACCGTTTTTTATTGTTGAAACACTAACTCAGCTTTCTCTATTACTAATTCACCTCATCGTTTTATAAAACATGAGAGAGACATTTTTATTTATATGTTGCCTCACGCTGTTACCATCTCATAATAATTTTCAATAATTTAAAAGCTGCTAATTTTAGAGGAGAAACATTATTTGTTATGCAATAATTGTGCAAAAGCAAAGTAATTTTTGCAAACTCTACCTTGCCATTTTAATTTCTCTATATTTACCCAAATTTTACAATATCATTCTATGTAACTAATATAAAACAACTTACCATTTTTTTGCATGTACTTTATAAAATAAGTACTACAAATGATTATTTCTCAAAATGATGATTGTAACTTTGTATCTATCCAGTCTTTATACTCAGTTTTAATTTACTAAACAGGCCGAATAATTGACAATACCTAATTAAAAATAATAATTATTATGAATAATGTGACGTAAGTTGGAAATATTTTTATTTATTTATTTATATTTTTCAAATTTTTTGGTAAAGTCACTATTTTTGTACATATTTTATAAGTTTTGTATGAATAATATTTAATGATTAGTTGTGTAAAAATAGTTGTGAGTAATAGTTAAGATTTGAGATATTTTTATTCACATAAAATTTATAATTTCTTTTTTAATTAGGCTAAGCAACGCAAAGAAGAGATTTTTGACTTTTAAGAAGAATGTAAGCACCGGAATAATTCAACGTGCCGATGGTGAATACTTTTTTTTTTTTTTTTGGATTGTAATATAAAATTATTAGTATTAAAATATTTTTGTTATAATTTTTCTCATACCAATACGTAAACAGTAAATAGTTTCAAAATAAATGATTCAGATAAAAAGTTTACAGTCAGCCTATCCTATGATTCTTTGGTGATATTTTGACTCCACGGTAGGTGCCAAAATGTGACTCAACAAGATGTTAACATAGGGTTACCAGAACTGTGCTAACAAAGAAGGTTCCCAGAAAATTAACATTTGAGGAATAGCCAAATTTCTTTGCTAGACCATAGGGTACCTGATTCTACATTGAACTCCATGATCTCGTTTATTTCTAAGAATTAAATTCTGTTAGTATGAAAGCATTGGTTTCTTAAAAATTGATTGTTTATTACAGTACATTCTAGTTTCAAATACATTTGGATGTAAGTAAGTTTATCCAAGAAATAAAATGATGTTTGAATTTAAAAATTCATTCTTGTAATATTAGTATTATGCATAATAATAAGAGCGATTCAACGATGACACTTTTTACTGTGTAGTTACATTATTTGGGCAAATTGCTTATAATATATATTATATTAGCACCAATTTTTGTAAATATAGGTTCAAAAAAGGGATAACAAGGTTTGCACATAAAAGAATTTTTCCATTACATCATAAGTTTCCTGTGAGTACAATTAACACTCTTTAATAGTTAAAAATGAACTTTATTCCACTTGTGGACACAAAATAAAAAGCAAGATATTTTTAATTATTAAGAGGAATAATTGTGTTTTACTTGCCACTGTAAATAAAATATTTAAAAATATATGTGTTAAATGTTCTACATTTATTTGCATTATATAATTTGTAAAGTATTATGTAATTTAATTATCTTTTTTTCCTGTATATAATCCGCAGGAGCGTATTATTTGCAAGATCTTTTTTTCGAGTAAAAAAAAAAAAAAAAAAAAAAAAAAAAAGCGATCTTATAAATGCATAGCGATATATAATAAACCTTATCGATTTTTAGTTCTTAATAACTTTTAAAACGAGGTTAAACATATTTTAAAAATAAAATATATAGTTTCGTTAATAATTAAATGAAAATAAATGG